>CAJUYG010000063.1:39818-104052 GCA_910591675.1 Galerucella calmariensis | reverse complement strand
GGTGATTGAGTAGTGTGATAAAGCTCAGTAGGTCTGTTATCATATAAGATCCAAAAGAAAAATTTTATAAAAATTGTAGGTAATTCGGTATATAACCAAACTAATATGAAACACGGTATTTATAGTTCACTTTGGAACAACTCCGCTCCACTTCCCCTTTATATAGGGTTCTATTTGGAAAGGTATCGACTAATTAACACAATTATTGAAAATTTTACAAATTTTCATCTGTTTTATAGGTATTGTAGGATTTTTCCAATTGCTCTAATTTCTGCATATAATATTAATTTTCAAATAACAATTTCCAATCTGAATAACTTGGTTAGATACTCATTCTATTTTCATAACTTTTAATTGATACTTTATTTGTTTTATCGCATCAAAAGCTCTTAATTATTGGAATAATAAACAAAACTTACCGGATAATGATGATACTTTGGATATTTCACCAAAAAACATCATCAAAAACATAACAATTGAGTTGTTTGGAACCATTTTTATATTCATTTTTAGAAAAAACATTTTACATGATAATCACTCGATTAATTCAACAATACTGGGAGGAGATTCGCGGCTATAAACGATAGGCAACCAATAAAAAAATTTCTCTAATAGAGGGCTTCGATCCAAGCTGCCAACCCAAAATACTATTTGACAGTAACATATTGTTAATCACTGATCTCTTGGAGCGTATTCCAGATAGTTTTCCTTAAATAATCACTGGTATTATTAAGTATGGATATATACCAGTGACATGCAGTTGCTTTTAAAGGTATTTACAATAATAAATGAATAAATTTTATAATAAATAAAAGCTTATAGATTTTTATAGTTGTTTAATAAAGCAATCCATAATTTTTGGAGAAACAACTGGACAACCACAGAATTCACCTGAAGATGGCGACGAGGATTTAATATCTTCAGCAGACAAATCATTTCTTGGCGGTGCTGCTGGATGTGCCCTCAATATTATTACAGTTATAGTCTCCGTTATCGTCCTTGAAGCAAAAATATAAATTAGCCACTGGAGAAAATAAACTTGAGCCCTACACTTCCAAATCAATTGACTCTATTCGAATGAGGTTTCATAGGAAATTTATTTTATCGTTACCTATGCTGTGCTGGTGAGGTCAAACAAAACAACACAACAAAGAGCAAAACCAGAGTTGCAGAAAGTGTTACGACTCGTCTGCAAGAGAATTATGGATGCAGCCACAGCGCAACCTTAGAGGTAATGCTACACCTTCCTTCACTGCATCGTATCGATTTGGAAAACGTCTACAAGCTAAATCTTTGAGACCTGGTGATCTAACGGGACATTTAGAGAAACTAAGGTCTATAGCAACCAAATCCATGAAAATTGACACTATACTAGATAAGATGAATTGGAGTGGCTCTTTGTCCTATCTCACTGCGACCTTTGAAGATCTGTTGTGGTCCTCCCTATATCTAGAGCTCGTTATCTATCTCGATACCGCCTTCCTTGCGTAGCTCTCTGTCCTTGGCTTTTCTTCTCCTACTAATAAGTAACTCCTTCCTGGCAGAACCTTCAGGGGCTGTCATCTGCTAGGCCAATTGTGTGCATATGTTTCCTCAGCCTACAATGTCTGGTTAGCATTCCCACCATCAACCTCGTCGTTTCTTGACTCTGACATAGTAGGTCGCGTGACAGTTTGGCCGAAGGTTTTTCAAGGAATAATTTAGCGTGCCTTTATCCTGGAGTTGAATATTAGAACATTACAACTTAAATTTTTCCCCCAAAACAATTCTAGGCTTTTATTTGAATACGTGTATCAAGATATCAAGGTGAAAAAAAAACTGAGAGATCGCGAAAAGGATGGTCTTTGTAATAAACTAAGAGTATCTTCTGTAAGTTCCTTGTGGTATTACTTATTTTTTTTCTCTTATTCTTTTGGGAATCAAACCACAATAATGTTTTTTATTTTTTATTCCGACGTTTCGGTAGCGTTCCAGCTACCGTTGTCAAGATTAACTAGTAATAAAATTAATAAAATAATTTTTGGTCCCTATCTGACACAACGAAAAAATATGACAACTAGACAATCAATAATATTTTGAAGTTTAAGACTACAAAACTTTGTTGTCAAATTTTATTGAGGTCCATTTATAGTTTTCAAAACATGTATAACTCAGTTTGGTGATTTTGTGTATTGAAGTGTGTATCGATTAACAACTATTCCAATGATAAATCATAAGAAAAACTGGATAAAAACTTATGATGCTATCCTGATAACGCAGGTAATTGATTATTGGAAATTTCTCTTTCTATTATTGGTAACCAAATTTGACTATTTTTCTTATTCTTTTGGGAATCAAACCACAATAATGTTTTTTATTTTTTGGATTGTCTAGTTGTCATATTTTTTCGTTGTGTCAGATAGGGACCAAAACATTTTTTTATCAATTTTATTACTAGTTAATCTTGACAACGGTAGCTGGAACGCTACCGAAACGTCGAAATAAAAAATAGAAAACATGATTGTGGTTTGATTCCCAAAAGAATAAGAAAAAAGAATAAGTAATGCCACAAGGAACTTACAGAACAAATTTGACTATATTCGGCTGAGATACTAGCTACACATTTATCTGCATTTAGTTGTATTAAAGCACTTTCTTTGATTTTTCGTCTTTTATTATTGGGCTCTTTCAATATTATTTTTGTCGAATCCCATTGAATTTTATGCCCCTCTTCCCAAGCATGTTTACAAATACCTGACTTAAAGAACTTCCTATCTTTGATGTATTTTTTATGTTCACTTATTCGGACTTTCAATGGTCTAGATGTTCCACCTAAATATAATTTGTCGCATTCACAAGATATCTGATATATGCAATTTTTTGAAGATTGTTCTTCATTTTTTGGTTTCGTTTTTGTTAAGATAGAACTCAAAGTATTGTTAGATTTAAAGCTGGTTCGAATAATAAATTGATTACCAATTTTCTAAATTATTTCTGACAAACCCCTAACATACGGTATTGTCAAGTTTTTGAAAATTATGTTAGCAGAATTATTGATATTATTGTTATTATTATGGGGTATTAACAATGAGCCTTTCTCTATATTCTTGATTTCTTTATTTACAAATTCTGCCGGGTAATTATTGGCATTTAAAACATTTTTCAGTAGAGTTTTCTCCTTTGTGAAATGATTATCATTAGAACAAAATGATTCTGGCCCTATCATATAAAGATTTTACTACCCCTTTTTTAACGCTTATAGCATGATTTGATTGAAAATTCAAATACCTATTAATGTGTGTTGGCTTACGATGTGACAAGTTCTATTGTTTTCTGCACTGGTACATTTGTGAAGAGATCAACTACATCAAAACTGACCAAATAATGGCTTTTGTTGAACTTTAAATCTGATAGTTTTTCTAAAAAATGATTGCTATTTTTGATGTATGAATCTGTCTGTCCTGCGAGAGTTTCAATGATTTTTAATATATAATTTGATAGTTTGCTGCATGTGGAATTAATAGTGCTACAAATTGGTCGTAATGGTATCTGTAGAGTGGGGAGGGTGAGTGTGTAGGCTCACAGCACTTAGGCCACATGTGACCCATTGTACATCCTCCCGAGGAGTTGTCCTCCTAGGTCATTGTCCATCCTGTCCTTCTCAGGAAGGTGGACAGGTCACTAGGAGACATCTCCTTTATATCGGCAGGTGTAGGCCAAGACTCACCGAACACACACTCTCTTATTGACGATAACTCCGGACACTCGCATAAGACATGCCTGACAGTTTCATCTTCCTGTTCACACATCCTGCATAGAGGTGTGTCCACTAACCCCATAGTATGGAGGTGTTTCCTTAGTTGACAGTGACCAGTCAGAAATCCTACTGTTAAACGTAGGTTTTTCCTGGTCATCGCCAAATATTTCTTCGGCGCCAGCTTTCCAGGGTCGCCCAGGGTGATCCTGGCAAGACTGCATCCTTTGATTCCATCCCATCTCTTGAGGGATTGAGCATGGGTGTAACGTTTGGCTAGTTCCGCAATTGTCGAAGTCGTTAGGCCGTAGGTGTCACTGGGTCCTAGGATTTTTAGTCCAGCAGCTTCCCTGGCTAAAGAATCAGCAATGCGATTTCCTTTACTCCTGTCGTGCCCTTTAACCTACCTCAGGATAATGTTGTTATCTGCCGAGGCGTCAGCTATATCTTGGTGGCACTCTAGTACTAGCCTCGATAATGGTATGTTTTGTTTATGAATTTGTGGTAAACCATAAAAATGTGGTGGCTTACTGTATTCAGGTGTTAACATTGTTCTTTCACGGTTAGCAAATTCGTTCTTGAATTTGAAAAGTGTCTTTACAAATTTTCCGAACTGTTCCACAGGGTGTTAAGATGGACTACAAATACATGGTTATTTTTCACCCTGTATAAATAGGATATCAACACTTTTGGAAAACTTTTCTGTAGATAGTCTTAATATCTAAGAATTTATCTACAAATTGGCGTGGAAACAATTGAAATCAACGGAGAGTTACGAAAGTTCTTGGACAACGAACTTCAGCAAAATATTAGGTGGGCGAGTTTTTTTGCCGGTGAGTGCCATTCATAGGATAATATTCAATTTTTATTCTACTTCAATAAATACTAAAATATATTCTTGGCATAAAGCAGATGAATAGTGAAATGTGAATTTAATACAATCATCTGACATCTATTGGCATAAACTCGAAGCAGTAAGAAATGTTTTCAATTAATACAGCTTCAACTTTTGACTACTCAACAATAGATGTCGCTAGATGTAATTATTTTTGCAATAAATATTAAATTTGAATTCTACTTGATTATATGGGGTGGCTAATAATTATTAGAACTGAGCTGCTGAATTCTATGATTCAGTGTACCAATTTCTTGAAAAAAAAATTCAGTTTTAGTGAAAAATTTTTATTGTTCATTCATACTACATTTGACATAAAACTGACAGACTTATCTTAGAACTAGAATAAATTTCTAATTTTTTTATAATCGTAGAAAAAACGATTAAATACAAATCTACAACTTAGATCCGAACAGAAATACAAAAATTTAGAGACACAAGCATGTATCTAATACAGATTAAATTTAGATACTTAAATTTTATTATGCGCATTTAGTCAAAGTCTCACTGGACAATGTATCAAGTAATCTTCGAAAGAAAACTAAGAACTAAGCAATATAAAAATAAATGTAAAATTTTCATAGACGAATGATTATTTTTTTAACAAAACTAAACTTGAATATTGCGCCAGTCTTGGTTATTTTCATTCACATAATGGTATTTCTCTTTCTTATCATCTATAATCAAACCAAGTTTGCTGTCGGGCGCACATTTGTCTTTCAATAAACATTTTTTATTTTCTGGCATGTTCACATAGTTATCAGCTGATTTTAAGATCTCACTTGGGCTACCAACAGTAATGGTAGTTAGCCGATGATAGCTTGGATTGGACACTCCATCTGGACTGCCAGGAGATGCTTCACTATCTGCTTCAGATATAGCTCGTAGCATAGGCGATAGTTCATGACCTTCCACCTCTACTGAGGGACAATTTTTTCTGTTTCTTATGTTAAAGTTGAATACTTGATCTGGAAAGTGAATTTTATATCAGACCGATTAAAAATAAAATATTGAATGAAAATATTCTGCAGCTTGTGCTTGCTGCTTGATTTATTTATGAATTTATCAATACTCACCATCAGTAACTCGCGGACTGAAGATAGTATTCGGTTTCATACTCATGTAACCATCTTCAGGAGGGGGTGATTGCGTAAATACATCATTTACATAATGGGGGCTCACAATAACATCAAAATTGGGGGGACTTAACATCGAGAGATAATCACTCTGTCCTTCTAACATTTGCGTATTTATTACAAGGTATGGATCATTGAGATCGATGTAATGCTGGAAGACATTGAAATGTTTTTATAACTAATATTTTTTTCGCATTTAGATGGAATCCAAAAATAATATCATACAAAATATCAGATACTTCGGCGATTTTATAGTAATAGCGGCAACACTGCATTAACGAAAATATTTTACTTGAATGTTTCCTCTTACCAAATATTTTACTTGAATGTTTCCTCTTACCAAATATTTTAATTTCATATCTGGGGTTATGTTAATTTTAATTATAAAGTAGATTTTACAGTATAATTAAAATATTCCTACCTTTCTTAAGGTGTCCTCGAGCAGTGTACCAACTCTTTCGGTGAGTTTTGTGAAAGATGGTCTTAAAGCTGGCTTAACAGACCAGCACTCCCTCATTATCTGATACCTAGAAAAAAGATATTAGATTTATGTTTATTTATTCCTTATATCCCAAAAGATTACATAATATAAAATTATAATTATGACAACAATAATTTCACACTGAAAAAGTATTACTCACATTTCTTTAGGACAGAATTCTGGCCTTTCAAGTCTATAACCTTCCTCTACAAGTTTATTGTAGAACGTTTCATCGGCTTGCATTCCAGGATATGGAGTCCTTCCCAGAGAGAATAACTCCCACATAACTATTCCATAGGACCAGCAATCTGACTGGGTAGAAAATACTCTATCTCTAATGGATTCTATAGCCATCCATTTAACTGGTAAAGGACACTAAAACACACAGTATGCAGTTATATAAGAACCAGTGATTATATATTTATAAC
Source organism: Galerucella calmariensis (assembly GCA_910591675.1). NCBI lineage: Eukaryota > Metazoa > Arthropoda > Insecta > Coleoptera > Chrysomelidae > Galerucella > Galerucella calmariensis. The sequence goes on along the minus strand of CAJUYG010000063.1, from coordinate 97,379 downwards.
ACTTACGTCTCCTCGTTTTCTGTAATTCTCATTTTTGTACATGCTTTTTGCCAATCCAAAATCACATATCTTGACTATATTATCTTCGCTCAAGAGAATGTTTCTAGCGGCAAGATCACCATGTAGAACCTGCAAAGACGGTTACCTGTGTTAAAGAAAGAAAATTATGGTTCCAATGGACTGATCTGGGACTGTCTTCGAAAACTGTAACCCTGGAAAACCACAAAAATGTAACTCTTAAGTGAATCTTTAAGCAAATCTTTTTGTGGGCCAAAAGCTGCTTTCACTGGTCCTGAAGTTGCTATAAAAAGCTGGCTGTACATCTCGGTGGATTCAAACTAAACATCAGTCGTACTGGAGACACATGCCCAAAAAGGAGCACAACAAACTCCTAGTCAAAAACCCCCAGCAAGGGCTGGATAGGGAAAGTGACGAGAAGCACTTGCATATATAGGGATGAGCCTATCTGTAGGTAGTGCATGGAAGTCACTAGGAGGAAACAGCCTCTCACATTATCTTAATGGAGATATAGACTCCGTGGACTACACTATCCAAAGGGAGATTTGTTCAAGAAGAACCTAGTGGACAAACTAGATCTAGGTACTGGTCTATTCAAATAAATGGCACAAAAAGCAAGAAGGCTGAGGTGACAGGGACTCTAAGCCGCACCCAGGGTAGGGTATCTCTGAAGGCGCGAGGGTGCTGCCACATAGGGAGGCCCGTCAGTACTGGAATTTCTAATTTAATGAGAACTGTAACGCCGTTAGTGATAGTTGCAGATTCTCCCACATATATCAGCGCTGACATCCTAACGTGTTAATTATGATCCTAACCTGACAACTCAGCCCAACGTTTTACAACGTGTATCGTGAGTTTGTCCAGTTTTCGTTGCCGAAAGCGGCAACGCACTTTCTGCTCGAATTGCACACAATATTTTTTCTACGATCTACTTTTTCACGTTTTTCGTATTTACCTCTGGATTTAGTTGGCAGAAGATTAGGAGTAATATTTTTAGCAAAATCTGCTATATCTGGAGGTGTGCTAGAAAATTCACTGTCACTATCCATTTTTCAAATAGCTATTTATAAACAGACAACTTTTTTATAAACTAAAAATGAAATAATGACGTTTCATTAATTCCATAGTCTACTATTTTCACAAAATAGTAGGTAGGTACTTAAATATGCAATCACTGTTGCATCTAGGTGTATAATGCATTGCCTACCTTCTGACTGTTATATTTCTACTACGTAAACTTGTCCGTATAAATCAATACTATGAAAATAGGAATCTGCAAAAACGATCAAGAAAATTGTCAATCTTAGTAACGTTATATTTGTAATAAGTTGTAAATATCAATTTTTATAATTTCAATAAAATTAAACATATAAAATATACACCTCCATCTATTTGTTGGTAGCGTAACCTGCAGCGTTGTAAATCCAGTAACTTGTATAAATTGTAGATGTCAGTCAAATTATATAGGAATATTTATTAATTTCGTTCGAAATATCTTCAAATATTAATATTTCAACTGAAATATTCGGACTGCTCTACATTTTGTTTTAATATATCTATTATTTACTACCTTTCTTTAGTTCATTGTAAATGAAAACAGGCGAGCGGAAAAGTACGCTCTAGAGCGTAAATAATGTCAATTATTACAGATCGCGGACAACATCAACTTTACGGTTAGATTTGAGTGTGCAAAAGTCTACTTTGGGTAGTGATCGTAGGAAAAGTAATTTATCTAAAGATTATGTAAATACCTTTCTTGACGCTAAATACTCCATACCTCTGGAAATTTGAAACGCGTATGCGATGAGGTCTTTCGTACTTATTGGTTTAACATTTCCTCTGTAATCTCCTTTGTAATTTGAACGCCATTCCGGTTGGGTGCTATTGTTACTAAGCATAATGCTGTCGTCACCTGTCAAATACAAATATTGATTTGGAAAACATATAGATGACATGTGAACTGAAAAGAACTGGATGCAACAGTAGATAAAAAGCAGACATAGGGGCAGATCGAAAGTCTGTGAATGTTTTTATATTTTAAACTGAAAAACTGATGTAATTCACCTTGGGATAATGTATTCACTTCAGTGTTTTGAGAATTGGGATAGGCCCTATAATCACACATATCATTCGGAGATGGCATGTTAAAACTATTTGTCGAATCTGCAAAAGCCAAACTTGCATACTTCATTAAGGGCGAGTTGATATTGCTAAAAAAATCATTCACATTTTCAAGTCACAAAAAAATATTTTGTGTTATTCACTTACCTTCTATTACTTGAGACAGAATAAGTTCTGTCTAAAAGCTCCTGACCTATGGAGAAGTTAACTTTCTCAGTCTGGGGATCAATTTGGTTGACATAATAATCGCGATGCTTCAGTAAATAATTTTGTAGATTCCCATATCGACAGTATTCCACAATTACCAACAACTCTCCTGAAAATATTAATAACCCACTTTTTTCATTAATTTAACACAGATTGTACCTGTTAAATCTACTGCTTCACAAACTGGCAGTTGTGCTTTAATTGCAAAAAAGATCGGTAGTATTCCATTTTTATAGCAGGTCGCTATAGCAGCGTCTTTAGCCAACGTTTGAAAGAGTGAAGATGTGAGCCAGGGAGGAGATGCCTGAGATATGCATTATCCGTCTATTGCTACGGAAAATCATCTGGAAAAACTCATAGAAGGTTAGACAGGAGACTTAGGATTAACATAATGTCGGATAGTCAAGCAGCCATTGAAGCACTGAGCTCTTGTGTAATCAGTTCCAAAATGGTGTGGGGATGCCTAGACAAACTCAATGAACTAGGCGAGAACAATATAGTCACCTTACTATGGATTCCAGGACACACTGGAATAGAAGGAAATGAAATAGCAGATGAACTAGTAAAGAGGGGGACTAAAATACCTTTCCGGGGGCCTGAACCCTTTTGCGGAATCAGCCCCAATGTAATATTGGAAGAAATAGGTGAAGCCGAGAAAAAGAGAAGATCTGACCATTGGAAATATCTAGTAGCGCTAATACAATCAAAGACTCTTCTGGGTGACTACAACCTGTTGAGATCAAATGAATGCATAAGTCAAAGTAAAACTGCGCTAAGAGTTTTGACAGGGATCCTAACGGAACATTGATTGTCGCCTGAATGGGCACCTGAAAAAGCTAAAAATAGTGGAGCAAGAAGAATGCAGATTTTGTGGAATGGAAGAAGAAGCCTCCATCCACATTCTTTCCAACCGCACAGCACTTCAGAATCCTAGAGCATATTGCTGGATAGAAGAGGAACATTTACCTTAGTTGAAGCCTGCAGACATCCTAAAATTCCTCCGGGAAATAGGACTAAAGGAACTACTGGTTTCTGAGACTCTCCTCAGAAACTGAGTAGAAGTAAGGGGGCACAATAGATCTTTTAGGTCTCAGTGAATGTCACCCCAAAATACATACATACATACATAGGCAGGCCTGGGATTTGAACCCCACCACCTGCTCAGTCACTAAAACGGCTCAAGGGACTCCTTTCCTTTGGGTTATTTCACTCCTTGGTTCTCAAGAATTAGGTCCCAGACAAAGAGACGGAAGAGAGAGATCAGATTATTGGTTTTCAACAGTTTCCCACCTGAAGGAGCAGCTGGTGGTTAAGTTATGATAAACAAAAAAATAACAATTTCATAAAATAGTTTAACACTCACTTTTGGCAACATTTTTAGTGCAAGCCCCAAGTAGATTGACAACATTTAAATGTTTTCCAAGGTGAACCATTATCTTCAATTCAGAAGCCAGTGCCTTCAAATAAGTGTTGTCCGCGTTTTTCTTCACCATCTTCACTGCTACCGTTGTTAATGGTTCGCCTTCGACTATATGCTTAGCCTCGCCTTTTAAGACAACACCAAATGCTCCAGATCCCAATTGTTTACCTTAAATAGAGTAACTCTACAATTATAATTATCACTACTGGTATAATAAACTATGGTAGGAAAAATCTCAGATTGCTGCATTATTCTCTCTCAGTACATCAACTAATAAACCTTGGTGAAATGGAAGAGTATCATTCAAAATATCAATTTACCTAATTTCAACTGCTCTATTGGAAATTCCCATTTTTTATCATATGGCAACAGCTCGGCTTGATCGTCAACTCCTAATTCAGGGTTCATATTATCCACAGCACCTTTTTCAAAATTCTCCAAGCCTAATAACTGCAACTCTCTCTTGAGTTTCTATAAGAATAAATTCATACCTTTGAATATATTAAGATAATTTATTCTTAACATTATAATAAAATGTTTATTAGTGTTCAAAGTCACAGGACAGCTCCTGCTCAGCTATTTTTCTCAAGTAGTGTTTAAATAGTTGAGTTAATTTTCATATATTACGGCAGATCAAGTTTGTAGTTATAGATGTCACTTTGACAGTCACAATTTGTAAAATGATCTAACCTCCAATGTTTCTCCTAATTGTAAAGAGAACACGTGAACTTGGGGCCAATTCTGTGGGCCAGTGTAATCTTTGGATTGGAAATAGCATTTCTACGACTACCTTGGATTGGGTTTCTATACGATACGGCAGTTACTCTTGGCTTCACTAACAATCTTGTCCTTTGCTTAAATTGTGTTTGACTTGAATTGGAAACTGTTTTTTCTTGGATCCGGATCGATATGGACCAAAATTATGTACTTATAAAGTTAATTGAATGATATTAAATGAGTGGACTGTACACATTGACTTGATGAGAATTCTATTTCAAACTTGTTAGATCATTTTACAATTTGTGACTGTCAAAGTCACATCTATAACTACAAACTTAATCTGCCGTAATATATGAAAATTAACATAACTATTTAAACAAGTAGATTATTTTTGTGATTGAAGCAGATCATAACCCTTAAGATTCCCAACAACGCTTCCCCTACGAAATCAACAAGTCTTTGGAGCAAAATAGATATAAATAGATGAGGTGTCCATTCTCAGTGCTTCCTGTGGGAAGTTTCGAGACTTGATAAGTTGATCTGTGAACCCGGCAAAATTCAAAACTACTCTCACCCTTTCTTTTCTCACTCTTGCAATCAGGTATATTATTGAAGCAACAAGTGCAACTAAGAGAAATACTATTATATAAATTAACCAGACTTGACTTCCCCGAGCATCTGAAACAAAATAACCCGGATATAATATTAAATGTTCGGCAAATATTCATCTTCTGTATGTAGAATCGCATGTAGGAGCAACAGTGAGCACAAGAGAGAACAAAATACTTCCCCTTCATGAAACTCTCCGGAGAGGGTAATGCGACATTGTCCCATCTGTTGTTCTATAGCTTTCTCTCTTTCACCCACAAAATGGCTATACAGAACATAATTATTTGCCCAATTAATATGTATATAAAAAATCTTAGAAGAGATATCTTACTTTTAAATATTAGTTTGACTTCTCGTTCATCAAAATCGCTCTTGTACGCAGCTTTACATTTATATGTCCCAGCATCCTCAACTACAGTTTCGTTGAACACGAGAACTTGTCTGCTTTCTGTAAAATTTATTCTGGGTTCGTTCGGTTCCAAAAGAACATCATCCTGAAATAATATGTATAAAATGTATGAAATTACTGCTGGTTATTCCTACTACTAGATACTAGATCTGAAGCATATACGTTCCTCATAATATTTTCTTTTTTTTTTCATGACATAGGAACATTTGAAAGTTCATTTCTTACCAAATAAAGGCGGTACTAATTCAATAGAAGGTCGTGTTGACAAAATTTTAAATATTGTTGAATGGATTTACCTTGTACCAAGTAATGCTTGGCTTGGGTAACCCTTTAACCTTGCAAACCATTTCAACAGGCTTAGGAAAATCTACGACCATCTCTCCTTTCATGTTTGTTTCCACGATCTCAACTTTAGAGGGATCTGGAATATAAAGTGAAGTTGAATCAAATTTGATGTTCATATTTTGAAAATTGAGAAAAAATTGAATAATTTGAATAACTCAAGACACGTATTGGGGTATTACATCCTTTTGAGTCCGCTTTACTTTTTTGGGACATAGGCCAGTCGGTATGGGTCATTTTAGACCAAAAGTACTAGTAATTAGCAATACGGCTGATTTTTTCATAAGTACCTTGAAGTATTTAGATTAATATAAAAAAAATTTACCAGTCTATCGATTTCCCAAATTAGAAAAAATCAATCAAATCAATTTATCCATCCATTTTAAAGTTATCGAATTAAAACATTCAAGTTTTCAAAATTTCAACACCCTGTATTTCGAAAAGTAAATGTGCTAGACCCCTCAATCCTCATATTATTTTGTTCAATTTTACGATAGGAATCTACATGCAAACGTTGTAATTACCCTTAACGTTCGAGTTGCTTATACCATTTTTTGCGCGATCGTATTGAAATAATTTCCGAATAAAATAATTTTAATTTCTTCGAAATGAACGAAATGTCAAAAGTGACATTTATACTTCTCCATCAGTTTAAAATATATTTTGCATTTTGGTGAAGTTGTTTTCATGCTATTTATTAGTTTTCGACGTCTGAACAGTAAGTAAATCACTTACATCTTACAGTTCCTGAAAGCTACCAACCTATACTGTAAAATCTAATTTAAATATTTGTATAAATTATGTAAATATTTGTATTTATTTTTTCTGTGCCAATGACCAGCGCTGTCGAGGCACGTTAAGCAAAAATAAAAAAAAATAAAATAAAAAAAATCACTTACCGACGTGAAACTTAGAAACCAGTAAACAGAACCTACCGTCCTGACAACCGATGCTGTAAATATACAAAAAAGATCAGTGGTAGAATGCTTGCCTTCCACGCGGGCGGCCCGGGTTCCATTCCCGGCCGAAGCATATGAATCGCTGCTTCGTAAACGAGAGAGAGAGACTCAGCAGAGAGCATACGCACGCAATCAATGCACATAACGGAGCAACGTAACATAACGTAACGTAAGGATCAATCTACATACTTTAAGGTAATTATGAAAAAAATTAACCGTATTGCTAATTACTTGCAGTTGTTACCCCTATCGTCTGGCCCAACTCTGAAACTTACACTCGCACGTACGCGTGAGAAAGCTTGCTCCATTAGGCATCCATCCCTAAGAATATTGTCCCCCTGTTATTCCGACAGGTCCTCACGTCCTAGTTCGCGTTTTCCTTTCCCCTCGATTGTTCTATAACGCCAGACATTTTTTTCCTTTATAGGGTAACTTTACTTGTTTCCTGTTTTTGTCGCCAGGTGTCCCATTTAAAGAACCACTTTGGTGAAGCAATCCTTCTTCTTCTTCCATCTGAGTATGCGATCTTTTTTTCGTGATTCTTCCACAGATGTTTATTGCCTAGATCAGACTTGAATACTTGACTTCTTGTCTCCATTCAACCACCATTACCCTCACAATCTTCAATGTCCAATTAATTTTGCATACTATTATGTATTCTAATGGATATGTCAAAGGGGGTCGTTTCATTGTGGTTAGATGATTAAATGAATCAACAGGAATAAATGGGATAAAAATAATAATATCACCTTTTATTAAAAGATTTATAGACCTGTTTTCTTCCTTTCCACTGGAAGTGATTACTCGACAAGTATACACTCCGGAATCATTTTGATTACTGTTATTCATAGTCAATGTTGTACCATTCGAGTAGTTCGTATATGTAGGTTTTAATGTAATTCCTGGAAACAGTTTTAATACAATAATGAAATGTAATTGTTCGGTCAATGCTCACTTCCAGATTTTTGGATAACTTTGTCATCCAAAAGCCAAGTAACTTGACTATAATTTGAAAGAGTAGCTGAACATTTGATGGAAATAGTTTCTCCTTCCGCATATACAGCCGTTTTTGATTTGGTATCTACTAATGCCGTATCAGCAAACCCAGTTATGGCAAATCCACCAGGAACATCTGAAATAAAATTAAAATAAACATTAGAGATAGTTTTTTCCATGATTTTTGTGTGTGAAGAATGGGTTGTGTATTGTTTTTAGTAGTAATATCCGTGGGACATTGGGCGCGTTCCAACTAACAGATCTGCTGAACTGAGCAAAAAAAGGCTCGTTGTTAGAACTGTCAAAAAAATTTTCATAAATACAAACCTGTAACTTGATATAATGTTTCGCCTTCATCCAAACCTTCTGTATTCTTTGCGATGCATTTCACAAAACCTGATTCAGTTGCATTGATTCCAATTTCAGAAGTTACTTGAAGTTTTTCATGTTCTTTCACCTCACCTTTAACCTGAAGTACAAATTGCGTCACAGTTTCCCAACTTCATCGTTTGAATCGATACTTACAAATGAATATTTGCATTCTGGTCTTAAACAACTTTTATATTCCCAAGTAATATCAGGAGTTGGATTTCCTTCAGCAATACATTGGACTTTACCTTCTTCTCCAATTAAATGAAAATTATCCGTTCGAAGTGACACGGAAGGCTTTCCTGAAATATATTTCGAATTATGGATCAAATTTCAACCCAAAAAATGTATCAACCATTGTCTTAAAAACGCATAGGTACTAGATACATAATTTGACTACGTTGATGTTATTCATGGGCTTTTTTTAAATGTATGTACTGCTTGGGAGAATGTAAGTTGTGCAAAACTGTTCCTAAAGGCTGATCTGTGGTATCAGAAAACGTCAACAGACGGAACAAATATCGAAGAAAATATAGATTTGGTGAGAGATCTTGTTATACAACAAATTTCACTTCAACTTATACTAAAACTTTGATACGCCACACTTTATTGGAACACCCTGTATATTTCAAATTATTTTCAAACTATTGTTAAAGTTGGAGTAAAATTGGTGGTATAAAAAGAACTCTGTACATACAGCAACATGATGCAAAACAGCTCTGCAAAACTCAGCATTATGTAATGGCCAGGAGCTAGGGGAGAAAATCGAAATTCTTATAATTTGTGGATTAACTAACTTAGCTCTAGTTTATTATAACTTTGACGCACAATAAAGCTGCAAAGGTAACAGTGGAGAGACTCCTAACCAATAAGTTCTATCAAATCCATGATATGCATTTACCAATTTTATGACGACTATAATAATGGATTGAATAATTCTTACCAGTAACATTTACATTAATTTGTAGATATCCATTCTCATACTTATTTCTTCCAATTAAAGTATAATCACCAGTGTCGTTCACTTCGAGGTTCTTGATTTTTAAAATTATTGTTTTTTCGTCTGTTTGATTCGAATTATTAGTGTAGGATATTTCATACTTTCGCCCCTTTACAAATGGAATAGTATCATTAAGATTACGAAACCTAAAATTATAATTTTTGTCAAACAAATACCTCATCTGTTATATCTGAAACATTAATATTGGAATAATAATTTTATCCTAAGCTTCATATCTATAAAGTAGTTAACTTACCAAGTGAAGTTAGTTTCTGGATGACCCCAAACACTAGCTTTTAGTTCCAGATAAGGATCTCCGGCTTTCCCTACTCTTTTATTTGAGTAATCTACATAACTCATATTAATAAAATGCTCATATTTATCTAAAAAAGTAAATCTTATCACACTTAAAAGCAATTTTGTTCACTTGAACATTTGCTTGAATAATTTTTAGCCTAACTAGTTATGGAGTTGAGTATCCGAGATAATTCACCATCACCCTAGTAACTTACCAAAAACTCCAATTGTTATATTCGAAGAAGAAGAATGGTTTTGATAATCGGCTAAATTGCAAGTATAAACTCCCATGTCATCCAATGTTACATTCATAACAATCAATGAATTGGAATTAATTGTTGTATCCGGCAGTATCATCCTTTTTTGCTGTTGAAATACAAACAAATGATGGTTGGACGGTCTCGTTTTTTGGAAATATTTTAAAAACTTCGTAAGCCGATAATAGTATAAAACTATTATTCGATATCTAGACTCCGTTTCACGTAAAAGGGATCCACGCGAAGTTGCAGTCGTATGCGAAAACTTGCTGTCAAAACCAGCTTCATAATGTAACATTAATATTCGACTTAGAATCAGTAGCGTTGACTGTGGATAATTTTTCAACACCAACAAGTTTTTCAGGAGGCATGGCTTTAGATCCAATGAAACACACAACACTCACAAATATATTCACAAAAAAGTAAATGTTTGATACATAAAAAACCTCCAATTTCAATGATAAAATGGCTGTCGGCATGAAACGGTCGTTATATAGATAAACAGGACCGATTTCAACTTCTGCGCAAGACAGTTGGCAACCTTCACGTGGCCTTTTCTTGAGTGAAACGGAGTCTACCAAAAAGTATTGTAGGTATTAATAACAGCTTGTTCAATTGAAACCCATCTTTGGTCAGGTTAGCCTTGGAAACAATTGTAATCATTCAACTGACGTTTTCCAACATTAGTAGTGTATGCAAACGTCACACTGATCTGTTTATTTCGTTTATATTTGACAGCGATTTTTTAAGTATTGTGACTTTGAAATGGCGTTTGTTGTTAACAATCCGTCCAAATGTGATAATGCTCGGCCTCATGTTGCCGACGTAGTGAAAGAAAATCTGCAACGAAAGAAATGGAGGATATTAGAGCATCCACCCTATAGTCCCGATTTATCGCCTTGCGATTTTCACATCTTTGGGCCACTAAAAAAGGCATTAAAAGGTAACCGTTTTCAGTCGGACGCTGAAGTACAAAACGCTGTGAAAGAATTCTTCCAGCAGCAGCCACAGGGTATACATCGGTTGGTGAAACAGTGGGATATGTGCCTCAATTGTAGTGGTAGTTATTTGTAACTGTACTTGTCAATAAATTTTCCCTGGACCAAAGATGGGTTTCAATTGAACAAGCCTCGTAGTTTTCTACTAACATTAAAACGTCCTGTAGGCGTTGTCCAGGAAAACTTCACCCTGTTAGTCACTGAAGTCTGACACTTCAAGCTAATATTTCCTCCTTCCACAGTATGTCCTTTATTTTGATCTACCACGCTAGGTGGCGGAATATCAGGAATACTTGCTAAAACATTTCGGTACTTTGATAATATTATCATTTTTATTTATAAGAATATTAGTTTCAAAAAGTACGCAATACTTATCATGTATACCTACATGTACCTGTGTTTGAAGGTTTAAAAAAGTTAAAGATACCTACGTTCAATATACACAAGCATGGATATTTCTTTCCTTCCAGAACCTCTATTGAATAAGCAATTATACTGAGATACATCTGTTTCTCCGGTGGTAAGGTTAGATGTAATTCCGTTAAACGGATTATAGATGAACGTGGTGTCATATTCAGCAATAAATACATTTAGTTGTATCTGTAAAATAGGGAAAAATTTAGTTCATTCGTTATAATGCTCTGTCCATTTCAAGTAATACAACTAGCTACTATAGTCAAATGCAGTGTTATCATGCTTATCGCCGTTTTTGTTTTCTTTTATTGCTTTTAATCATAACTTCCAAATAAAATCCGTAAGATGAATAAGACAGACTTATGCAATTTTGACAGGAGAAAAAGGATATGTATATAGTATTCAGCGTTTCTAGAAAGTATTTTACCAGCGAAGTTTTTATTTAAATATCAGTTATGTCACTTTGACTAATCAAAGTGACAACATGTATAATAAGAAGCAATATTCCGGTATTTTGCATCATCAAGCAAAAAAAATGGTACTCAATCTGATAGATTATTTCGAGAATGAAGGAAAAAGTGGAAATTCGTCAACCAGTGTGCAGGAAACATCAACCATAATTATTTTCTCCAGGTATATTTGTAATCTCACATTTTGGTAACCTCTGTGTCTTCTGATTTGATACATATGGTTGGTGACCTTTGAACCCGCACAACAAGATCGCTTTTGACTATACCATAAATGCTATTGGGTATAAGAAGGTTTTACATAGGTATAGAGTCGAAAGGAAAAGAATTTCGACGGGTCTGGTTTTTCATTGGAATATTATTGTGATAGGCTTACTTGTCCTGTAAAATAATCTTCAAGTGTAACATTAACATATGGCGATGTTGGTCGACATGGCATGACAAAGGTACCCCCAATCACTGTAAAAACTTTAACGGTGCTGCTATCATCATCACCATCATCCACTGCCAAATTAACTTCATCTAAAATTAAATAGTTATTTATGTATCACATTAAATTTCATATGTGTTAAAGTTAGAAATCAAAATGAACGAAGATTTTGGAATTCCTGACGAAATTATTGAAAAAGCAAAGAGAGCAGCTGTAAATCTGTTGCCAAAAAAGTCTAAAGAAGCTTACGATATGGTTATTGAAGGAGTTGAACAAAAAATGATCTCTCTTTATGCCCGCACGGGCATAAAGTATGACATTAGATAGTTGGTAACTAAGCAATAAAAACACAATAATGAACTAGTATGACATAAAATAATAATAGGCCAAGAGCCGGGTATTTTTTGTAAAAAATGTACTGGAACAGGTATTTTTTTCTTTGAATATGTTCAGGGGTGGCCCCCGAATGTAAATCCAAGTTGGCGTCATGGGGGAAGCTTCAGAGAAATTATTAAGTTTTGTTTTGTCTTCCGGTCTTACCGTCAACGTATAAATAAATTCTATCATTTTCTTTATTTTTGTCACTGATATCTTCGGTATCATTAAAGTGGCAATTGTAGAAACCCACATATTGATAAGACATGTTAGTGATATCCAAACGGAGTCCATATTTAAATTCTCTATTGGTTGGTGTCACATTTACTGTCTTGAATGATGTCAATGTTTTTGTGGTCTAGAAAAAATATGATGAATAATAAAAAAACTAACTTGTTCGAAGTTGATGTCTATACCTTAACTTTGGGAACCGTCCACTTGAGAGGTCTGACTCCTTGACAAATAATGCTATAATTGGCATTTGGTTTGATAATATCTTCTACTTTTTTATCAACTATATGCGGCATTGAGTAGTTAATTGATACTGAACTAGGGGTAGAAGGAACTTGAGCCCAGTACGAAGAATTTCCAGTAGGAGCCAGAGCCGTCTTCAACTTTTTAGCGACCGCCTTGATGGACGGATTAGAATGAAGGAACCCTGACAAGTATTTCAAATACGTGAATTATGTTTTACAATAATGCATCCATGAAAGATAATTTTAAATTTACGCGGTTTTATTTTTATGTCACTGACTGTACGATTGAATTAATTATCAGTCAATAATTTTTTATTTGCTGAAATAATACAGTTAGCTTCTATTAGTTATTATAAAACCGATAGGTGGACCAGGGGCGCTGCTACCACAAGATAGGTTCCGTTGAAACGGTCTATTCACCCCCTGTTCCTGTGTCTGCCTGTCTGTCTGTCTGTCTGGTTAGATGGGTTACGTGGGTAGGTAAAGTTAGGTGGGTTATCAAGCAAATGAACCACATTCAATCAATTTGTAATTACTTCCAGTCTGAATCAGACAGCTTAGAAAATGTTCGCAATTCGCCATAACTTGTTCTCCATCTATACCAATTTTCATAGAAATCGCGTCAGGTCTTCAATATACAGAGATATATCGAAATATTTTTAAATTATAGTTCAAGCTGGAGTAAAATTTTTGGTATGAAAAGATTTTCCAAAAAATCTATATTTTCTCCGATATTTGTCCGGTCCCGAACTTTTGCCGAGCTCTGTATGGATAGTATAAGCTCGTCAAGTATGTCACAGTTGATTTAATTTAAAAAAATTCCCAGAAATACAACAAATTGGTGATTAAGAAAATGTCTTAACACACGGATTACCACCAAAACCATTAATAATCATCTACGAACATCCTGCCTGGAAGCTTATGGTAGATATTCCGACCATTATCACTTTCCTTAAAATATTTACGGTTTTACAAGCAAAATGAAAATAAAAAATAAAAATTACGACATAGTTTAAAAGATAAACTTTCGGTGTTATCAGTTAAATCTATGTTTATATCGACAACTTTCAGTGAATTATTTAAACGCAAATATGTAAAAAATATATTTATTTATAAATAAAGGGATTGGGAGTTTTCGTAACATCTTAATTTTGATTGGATCCCAGCTGGGATTTGAGATAAACCTGTCCAATTTTATAATTGAATTGGTCAATTTTCTCAATGGCAGTAGCAGAGCTATATGAAGAAATAAAGGCAGATTCAATACTGGAAATGCCAATGGATCAGATTTTCCCACAATATAGTTTTAAAAACGAATATACAGTCAAAATAACACTGAGTTAATCAAGGTTACAAAAAAATCAATTGGCAAAAATTAAATCATCCTTCATTTTGGCAAACCTCCCACCCACAGAAGGACTGCATTGTTACAGAACAAGCTTTAAATTTGGTTGGCAACGAATTCACAGCAACAGATTGGGGCTGGAAGTAACATCAATGTGGCATTATGCCCAAATTTACAGAAAAGGATTTAATTCCAGAAGTATTGCTCAAAACTATTTGCTGCAGCTGTGAAACTGGGTGTAACAGTTTCAAATGTAGCTGCCGTAAACATGGTTTAAAATTCACAAATTTCTGTACAAATCGTCATGGTTCTGAAAATTGCTCCAATATGGAAGAAAAAACCTACGAGGAAGTGAATGATTCAGATGAAATTGTGGATGAAGAACCAATGCAGACTGGAAATAACATTGGAGACGAAAAAGGTGATGGTCTTGAATATTTCGAAGATTAACTAAAGTTGGAGATGTTTGTCGAATCTAACGATGAAGAAATGCCATCAAAGAAACAAAAATTAACGGATGGATGATTAGAATTCAAGATGATGTATTCATAAATAACAAGATTTACGTTTTTAAAAAAATATAGTAGGTACGATTGACATGTATATTTACATTTTATGAGATTTTCTGAAATGAAGGTAGGTAATTCGAATTTGATGAATAAACTCTTTAACTCGAAAAAATTGCAGCGATCACATTTTTCCGATTAAATTGTACATAGTGAATAAAAAAAGCTTCGAATCCTAGTTTTTTTTTCATTTTTTTGTATTTTCTGAGAACATTTACCATGGAGATGTTTATTTTTTCAGACTATTAGAAAGTAGAGATTTCAACGAACAAAAAGCCCACCGCCTTTTTGAAAAAAACTGATATTTTGACGCGAGAATTTTCGATTGAAAATTAGGGTGCTTTTTTGATATTAAGTCGAATAGGGTGAAAAAAAGTATTCCAAATCAAATAAATTACAGTGTATTTGGGACATAATAAGGTAAGTTTGCACAAAATTTCGTAAAAAAAATACTTTTTTTGAAAAAGATGAAAATAAAAAACCAAAAACTTGGTAATTTGTATTTTTCACATAAATTTTGAGGTTATATGTAAAAATTGTAAATACAAAAGTTTTAGAGCTTTTTATTACTCACAACTTTGCCATTCAACTTTTCACCGTAGGACTTGTAGTTTTGCCGGAAATCGAGATAAACCATTTTTTACCCTTAAAAACTCACTTTTTCTCCAATTATATCATATCCCCCTCATTTTCTAATGGGTTTTATCCTACTATTATTTTTTTTCTTCCAAAAATTATCGACCCTGGTCTACTAACTGTACTATTGTAACTTTTATTATTAAAATAAATATACCGACTAAATGAAATATTGTGAAATATACTTTACATAAAATAACGCAAACATGAGAAATTGTATCAGAAGCTTGTTGCTGGCACGTGAAATGATGTACAGGGTGATTGAGTAGTGTGATGAAGCTCAGTAGGTCTGTTATCATATATAAGATCCAAAAAAGATTCTAAACTAATTAACAAAATTATTAAGAATCTTACATATCTGTTTTTTGGAAGTTTTATATTCTAATTTATGCATGTAATATTAATTTTTAAATAACAATTCTTTATCTGAGTAACTTGGTCATTACTCATTTTGTTTTCGCTACTAGAAATTGATATTTTTTCTTTGTTTTATCGTATCAAAAGCCAAGATTATTGGAATAATCTACAAAACTTACCGAATGATGATGATACATTGGATATTTCACCCAACAATATCATTAAAAACACAATAATTAAGTTCTTTGGAACCATTTTCATATTAATATTTAGAAAAACATTTTACATGATAATCACGCGATGAATTCAACAATACTGTTGAGGACACACGCTAGGCGGCGTGACAAAGACAACATTTGATTGGAGATTGGGGAAAGTAGATTTCCATAGATGGCGCTCTGAAATGTCAATGTCATCTTGGAAACGAGTAAAACAAACCAGCTTCAGTTTAAGCCATTTGATATTTAAGTGGTTTTATTTTGTGAATCTCTTGCTTTCTCTTTGATTGTGCTTTAGTATTTTGTGTTATAAAACCATATTTGGAAAGCCCTGTAGTGGGAAATCTACGGCTATAAAATATTGCAATGGATGATACATTTTTGCTATATACGAAATACGGCACTTTTCATTATTTTGTAAATTTTAGGAATCTTGAATTTACAAGAAAATGCATACAGTGTAGAAACCACTTATGGAAGAAAATTCTTTATGTCATTATTTTAGAAAATTATAAAAAATGCCGAGACAGGTCAACTTTTGAATTAAGTTGTGCGTTATGTAAACATAAATGTAAATGTACAGGGTGATTCACGCAAGTATGCCATAGTCGGTGTTTTTTTTTTAATGAAACACCCTGTATATTTGCATATTTTTGAAATCCTCCTGATGAACCGATTCTAACAAACTAAATAATGTGTGGTCAATTATGAATTATACAGGGTGAAATTTTTATTTTCACAGTTATTAAACACATACATAAAATACCTGATGTATTTGATTCTAATACATTAAAATAAATGCTCAAAATGTTCTCCACCTAGTTGTTGGCAATAACACATTCTCCTATAGAACTCCTCCTTAACTTTGTTTAAAGTTTGATGTGAAATATTCCGTATTTCTGTTGTTATCCTGTCTTTGAGGTCTACAATGCTAGTTAGTTGTGTTGCATATACTTTGTTCTTGAGATAACCCCACAGAAAAAAATCTAACGGCGTAAGGTCTGGCGATCTAGCTGGCCACTCAATAGTACCTCTTCGTCCAATCCATTTATTGGGGAAGATTTCATCTGAATAAGTTCTTAGCATTAAAGCATAATGTGGTGTTGCCCCGTCTTGCTGGAACCAAACATTTTCATTCGGTAAACTGGGATCTATTGCGATGGGATATAAGTTTGCCAACGCAGGAATAACTTCATTTCTAAGCATATTTGAATATTTTTCAGCTGTCAAATTTCCATCTATAAGTATAGGACCAATAATATGGTCGCCTATGATACCGGCCCAAACGTTCACCTTGAGGGTACTGAGTATGTGTCTCACGCATCCAATTAGGATTCTCTGCTGACCAATATCTACAGTTCCGTCGGTTCACCTCTCCATTCAATGTGAATGTTGATTCGTCAGAAAAAAGAATGGTACCAAGAGCTATCTCATTTCTGTTCAGCTTATTCATCAATCGTTCGCAGAAATCCATTCTACGATCTGGATAGTCTTCTGTAGGGATGAAGTTTTTCTTAGACTGGTAAACCTTTTTTGTATATTAATCTACATACTTTGAGGTATTTATAAAAAAAAATCAGCCGTTTTACTGATAACTTGTACTTTTGGTCTAAATTGACCTATACCGACTGACCTATTATTCGATATCTAGACTCACTGTTAGACTTACTGTTTCACGTAAAAGAAATCCACGTGAAGTTGCAGTCGTACCGGCTGGCCTATTGTATTATCAAGCATGGATATAATATGCCAGTGACATGCAGTTGCTTTTAAAGGTATTTACAATAATAAATGAATAAATTTTATAATAAATAAAAGCTTATAGATTTTTATAGTTGTTTAATAAAGCAATCCATAATTTTTGAAGCAACAACTGGGCAACCACAGGAATCATCTGAAGATGAAGACGAGGATTTCATATCTTCAGCAGACAAGCCCTTTCTTGGCGGTGCTGCTGGATGTGCCCTCAATATTATTGCAGTTATAATCTCTGTTACCGACCTTAAAGCAAAAATATAAATAAGCCACTGGAGAAAATAAACTTGAGCCGTACACTTCCAAATCAATTGGCTCTATTCGATTGAGATTTTATATGAAATTGATGCTGCTATATGCTGTGCTGGTCAGATGAAACAAAACAGCGCAACAAAGGGCAAAAACAGAGTTGCAGAAAGTGTAACGACTCATCTGCAAAAGAATTACGGATGCAGTGAAATTGTGCCACAGCGCAACCTTAGAGGTAATGCTAGACCTTTCTTCACTGCATCTATATGTATGCCTACACGCTAAATCTTCGAGACCCGGTGATCAAACTGGATATTTAAAAAAAACTAAGATCTGTAGCAACCTAATCCATGAACATTGACACTAATTTAAAGATTGGATAACGTTTTGTTGCACCAACCGTTCATTCAGATCACCATTGACAATATTTGCTGTAGCACCACAATATTTTCTTAGAGATCCATAGTTCTGGCAATAGTAATTCAATTCTGCGTTGACCATGTGAATATCATATTTAGGATGGGGTATTAATTGTTTTTCTTTTTCGGCCGACGGATTTTCTTTGAGATTTACAACGGAACCACTGATTGCATTTATTTTTCTATATCGTATCCGTTCCCTACATACGTTCAAGTCGCATTCAATGAATATCACCCTAGAGAAAAAATAATTAGATTATTCCAAAGTGAGTAGATTCCGTTTAATATATGGAGGAGCCACGTGAAGTTTGCCAACTGTCTTGCGCAGAAATCAAAATCGCCAATCATTAATTTAACGATACTAAGTATTGAATGTGAAAATATCTTGGTATTGAATTGGTGTACCAGTGAGCTGAAGGAGGCTTTGAAGTAGACTCCCCCAGTACATCCAGTGGTGAGGAAGGAGAAGCTTCTGGAATGGAAGTATAATATGGGAAATGGTACAAATACCTCAATACCTGTTGGGAGGTGTATCCAATGAGTCAAAGTATCTGAAATCAGTGTCAGTGAATGGAAAACCAGTTAAAATGTAACCGTTTAAAAGGCAATCGTCTTGAAGAATTCGCTGATTAATAACTTGGGCAAGTAGGTCGGAATGGAAACACGCCTCGTTTTTACATTCTCTGAGCTTTTCACCTAATTCCGATGGTGATATCCAAGCTTGGCACAATAAATATTCAAAATCTATGAAGACGAGATTCAAATTATAAGCCAACATCTCAGCTTGAGTTCTTCTCCCCGAACCTGTGAATAATCAAATGTCAGTTTCAACTGATGAATTTATGAATAGCGCAGTTAGAAGATTGATCCATTCATTTTATACAGGGTGTCCCACGACGAGTTGAAACTATCTGTATATGGCAAAATACTTATAGAGAAATCATGAAAATTTCTACGTTTCAGTTTTCAGATGCGATCTTTTTAACTAAAATGTTTTCAAAAATGGCAAACTTCCGGTTCTACCGGAAGTCGACTGTAACTTTGTCTCAAAATTTACAGAAAACATTCAATATCTGGATAACGGTAAGGTTTAGGTATAGGAAAGTATACATGAATTTGCCTCATTTTTTACCCCTGAATGCATTAAAATGAAAAAAAAACGGGTGGTTATATTTAAGAAAATAAAGAAATTTGATATTTATGAAGTTAAACTTTCAACACTTTTTATACACACCCTGTATAAAATAGAAAAATTTTCAACATAGATTCAAATACGTCTGACTTTGCTAAAGGCAACCGAACAGTAACCATTTTCATGTCTTCAAGGGTATCCCCGTAAAAAAATAATTTACAAGGGTCTGCAATGGTCAAATTTTTTACAAAAAAATCAATAACTCAAAAAGTATGCATTTTTCGAAAAAAGTTTTCAAACACAACAATACTAAAATTTTTAGGTAGATTCCAAAAATGTATTAATATACAGGTTGTTCTATTCAAAATAACAAAGTTACAGTCGACTTCCGGTAGAACCGGAAGTCTGCCATCTTTGAAAATATTTTAGTTAAAAAGATCGTATACGAAAACCCAAACGTAGAAATTTTCATGATTTTACCATAATTTTGCCATATACAGATAGTTTTAACTCGTCTTGGGACACCCTGTATAGAAAATGAAGTACCTAGGTACCTAAGTACGTTGAATGAAATATTAAGCGATTGAAGCTATTTACCTCTAGGACCTAAAAGAACAACTCTTGGTGTTGTTGGTCGTAGAAGCTTCCTAATCTTAGATATTTCAATAACTTCTGCAATTATTTCCGCCATATGTCGATGTTTAACATGCACTTCACGTAAAGAATTTTTAAATATGTTCCGAAGGACAACTAGTAGCCTTCTTTGCTCAGGCCATTGGGGTGTTACCTTAAATAAAACGGTTATAAAAAAAGGTAAAACTTATCAAAAATGAATATTACTTTGCAATATAGTATATCGTCAATATTGGGATGGAATGGAGCTATAATATGGAACGTATGTGTTGGAATAATACCAAGTTGTAAAAGGTTTTTGGCATCTGCTCCATTCCTAAGACAATCGACTATGATCCATCCTTGTAAATAGCAGTTTTCTTGACGTACCAAATAAGACAATGCTTTGGCTGTGGAAAATATACAAATAAAACTAAAATTGTACTTGAAAATATCAATTTACATGGTAAATTGGAAGTAGATGACAGCGCATTGTATAATTGAAAGATTTCCTAACCTAAAATTTCTGGTTTCACTTCATTAAAATCCCTATTTAGACATCCAATAAGGGTTTCACGAGATATGATAACTTGTTTGGTGATTTTGCTTATTTCTGTAGCTAATTCTGCCAAATTTATTTTTGGAGAGGGAAGAAAAAGAATTCTTGGTACATCTCTACTTCTTGCGGCATTTAACAATATTTGTTTGGTAAATAATACGTGATCACTCGGCTTATTTATAACTAGTTCTCTGGCAATTTCGTGAAAAAGTTCAAATATTCTGTGTTTTTCTATATATGGGAGGTGCCACAAGGGAAATCTCATAGGAAGTTTACCATTTTCCTCTATCGACATTATACGAATTTTTATTTTGTGACACTTGACACTTTACTATTTATTTCTATTATCTATATAGACGGTAATATTATACGAATAAATGCTAGTGCATGTCTAATGTCTGAAGGGTCTCAACAAAATTTTGTATATCATTAAAAAATTTGAATTTTGAATGGCGATTCTTCTTCAACAATAGATGTCTCACCGGCTGCTGATTTTTATAAATAAACATTTTTTTCTCATGTATT
Organism: Galerucella calmariensis; assembly: GCA_910591675.1. Classification (NCBI taxonomy): domain Eukaryota; kingdom Metazoa; phylum Arthropoda; class Insecta; order Coleoptera; family Chrysomelidae; genus Galerucella; species Galerucella calmariensis. The sequence goes on along the minus strand of CAJUYG010000063.1, from coordinate 76,122 downwards.
ATAATTTTTTTCAGCTATATTTTGGGAAAAAATATTGTTTGCAATTTACCATACTTGTATTTTCTTTTAATACTATTTCCAAGTGAAAAAATAGAAATTTTCATAAAATTCATATACTAGCACCATCTATTCCCCGGCGTCTGAAACTGCAAATAAATTACATCGGTTATTACAGAAAACATTTATTAATCAGCAATCTAACACGTAACTTTCGGATATTATCAAAAGATGACGCCACGTAGTTAATTTGTCGACTTGAAAAATAAAATGAAAACAGCCCTTATAATACTTTTTCTGTGGCATTCTATTCGAAATATAGAGCTGATAAATTTAAATTTTCTATTTGCTATATTGTTGTCCACATTACCACTCTAATATATTGTCTTAATTAGATTTTTTTAAGACAAGTACTAGCACCATCTATCCATCGTTGCTGAAAGACACAAATAAATTACATCGCGTATTGCAGAAAACTCTTCTCGATCACATACCCAACTGTTAGATTCGGCCTTCAGCCAAGGGATGGCGCCACATATTCAATTTTATTTATTTAAATAATAAAGTTTGCGGTATTTCATTCAAAATAATGGGAACTACTAAATTGAAATTACTTTTACAAATGAAATTGTTTCTAATTAATTTTACTATTTATTCTAAGTTGATGTTTTGGCCTTATGCATTCTAACGATTATAATACCTATTATGTCAATATCGAAATAATAGTCGTACAATGTGAGAAGGAAATGGATATTCTTAGTAGGTATCCGGTACAGTTGTACTAAAATATTCTTATAGAGGTATTCAATCATCAATATTATTTGTTTTCATGTAAGTACCAACACAATGAAAGATCAGTTTAAATATTATCGTATATAAAGTCCATATTTTATCTGTTAAACATTGTTTTTACAATGTGTAAAACTGTATTATCATTATTTCCCCTGAAGGAAGTGCTGTCTTTCTGTCAAAATATAGATAAATTGCTTTTATCTGCAATACCACTCATCATCTCTTTTGATATAATTATCAATATTGTTTACAAAACAAGAAAATACCTCGTTTTAACATTAAAAATACTACCTATACCAGAGGATAAAATTATTTAAATAATATATTATTGTCAAACCCTCGGTAGAAAAATAGGTACGTCCTTTTCAAACTTTGTTATTCAATTCACGGTAGAAACAGCCGTAATAGAAGGTGGAATAAGGCGTGGAAGGTATACCAAATGGTGAAGTGAAGTTGGTTCAAAATCAAATACAAGAAAAGTAATTTTTTTAGTAACATCAGTTCGAATGAGGTAAAACAAATAATAAAAACGGTTCACTCCTATTTGACACTTAATATAGTAAACATAGAAGATATAAGTATTAACACAACATAGATTAACACAAGAAGAGTGTAATGTTGGTTGCCTATACCGTAATCTCCGATACAGGAAGGCATTCTTCACTTTCTAAAAATGTTGACTGTATTATGCCGCTTACCGAGTGTCATAATCAGTATTGTTGAATTCGTCGCGGGAATGTCATTAGACCGATGTGGAATGTTTTTTTGAAAATTTTGTGCTGTAATATAAAATGGGGTTTAAAAACAAAATTGTGGTTTTAGTGATATTAATATGTGAATTATTCAATGTGTCATTAGGTGAGTCTACACTACTAAACCTGTTTTTAAATTCCCATAAAATTTAATATGTAACTTATATATACATGAAGCAAATCGTCAATTTCTTGTTTTACCATATTTCGACAATTTTGCGCAATTTTTTTAGCATGGTTCAAACGTAAATAATTTTTTCGCAGGCGTTGGTCAACTGGGACACGTAATAAAATGATCTCTCAAAGATGCAACATTAAATTGTATACATAATCACAATTTATGATGTGACCACAAAACTTGAAATATCGTTTACCAATTAACAAAAGACAAATAACATTATAATAGTCATGAAATTAAAGAAAAAACATCGCTTCTGTCTTCTAAATTGTTCATGATACTGAACAGTTTTGAATTTAATCTATAGTTTTTCAATACTAATTAGAGCGAAAATTGAATTGGAATTGTCGTTTCTTGCTAGTCCATTGACTACTAATTTTTGAGTCTCGCCTTCGCACAAAAATGGCTTTATCTATTCATACAGCAAAAATAACTGGATATGGATATGGATCCGTCACTAGAAATTTCTATCCAGTAGTTTTTGTATATTATTGATTTTGGATCCGTTCAATCAATTAATGGAATAGTCATGTGCTTTACTTGATGGTGTAAACATTGATTGCTATTAATATTTTATAATAAATAAATAAACATATCAAAAAAATCAGTATCTAAAATTTTGATCCAACACAATATTTTTCAAGGTCGTAGTATTTATATTTTTTACTTATAAATCTCTTATCAACTATTATTATCAATGATTTAATGTTCCAAACTAAACTTATATACCGTATATTTCTATATAGTAAAGTGGCCCACACACCTTACGATTTGTCGTACGGTGGACAATATTAAGACAAAGGCATGTGAAACATGGGCTATGAATGAAAAGGAAGAGGAGATACTGGAAATATGGGAGAGGAAAATGTAGAGAAAAATATCTGGGGGAGTAAAAACAGAGGATAACGAATGGCTGAGAAGTAAAGTAAAGTAAAGTAAGAGCACAGAGGAGCCGGAATATGACGATCTCTAGGGAAACATGCTACTGTCTTTCAGGCAGAGGTAATGGCGGTGCAATGATGTGTAGAAGAGTTGATGAGATGGGAGGTGGATAGCCAAAGAATCGTCATCTACTCCGACAGCCAAGCAGCACCTAAGGCGTGTGGGACTGTCGCAAGACCTTCAACAGACTAGGTATAGTCATAATAGAGTGACCCTAACCTGGGTACCAGGTCACCAAGGAATAAAAGGCAATGAAAAGGCCGAAGAATTGGCCAAGCAGGAAGCAACGGAGGTCATGATAGGGCCAGAACCTTCCCGTGGAATTGCTAAATGAGGCCATCGACAAATTGATAAACAACCAGGCGTTGCGCTGGTGGTATGAAACCCCAGGACAAAGGCACGCTAAATTATTCCTTAAAAGCTCTTCGGCCAAACTGTAACACCACCTACTATTCAGTCTAATAAGAAGAATAAAGCTAGATATAGAGCTCTGAATATAGGGAGGACCACAATAGATCTGCAAAGGCCGCAGTGGGATAGGACAAAAAGCCACTCCAATTCTTATTCAATCTAAGAGCACAGAGGGCCAGATGGCTGGGTCATAAAAGCAGAATGTCAAAAGACAGATGGGTTAAGGAAGTTCTAAAGGGTGGAGCAGGTAGCAAAAGAAGAAGGGCAGACCTGGATGCAGTAAAAGATGATCTGAAGAAAGTAGGAGCTCAGAACTGGCAGAGCGAAACATTAAATAGAAGGAATAGGTGAGGAGAAGTAGAGAAAATTAAAGCGAAGGGCCACCATATATAAAGAGCATTGGATAGTTTTTTGAAACGATCTGTATAATATCAAGTACAAACTACTAATAAAAGTGGTTTATGTAATTTTTAAAATACACATAGGTATAAAATCCATTGATGAACTAAGTTAGTGACAAATCAACATTAAATCTATAAATACCTAAGTAATACGCGATGGCACGTATTTTGAGTACACATATACGAGGGTAAAACGAAATGGGACAAAGTAAGGAACGAAGAAATCAGAAGCATAACTAATCAAGACCCAATAATATCAAATATTGAAAAGAAACAATTGAACTGGTTTGGCCACCTGGTAAGAATGGAGCAAGATAGAATAGCGAGAAAAGTAATGGAATTGGGAATATAAAAAAAAGACAAAGAGGAAGACCCAGGAGGAAATGGATAGACCAGATTGAAGAAATTGGAAAGAACAAAGGAAAGGCAGGGACAGAAAAGTATGGAAAACATGGGTTCAGGAAGAATTCCAATCCGACGCCTGAGAAGGTATAAGGATAAGAGAAAGAAAGAGAATATACGAGGGTAATCAAGAAGATATAGCGTAGACCGACTGGATACTCTTATTTTTACCTTTTAAATATTATTTTCAGTATTTAGCATTGTTCGATTTGGGGATTTTTGTCATCAATTACACGCAGTTGTGGTTGATTTTGTTTGGCTTTTGATTATAAGAAATATTTTTTGGATCGATCCTCGTACTTTCGCTCTACCGTTTACGAGAGTACTGATGTAGAATAAATCAATGACACACATTTTGTATTCTTTTAGTCACCGAATGCCTCGGGCAGTTACTTTGAAAACACGAAACTCGCGTTTACCTTGAAATCGAGCTACGTATATAGCTTATATTTCTATTAATCATACCAAATAAGAAAAGCATAGTATTGGAACTCGAGACAGACAAAAAAAAACATATTGCTAAGAAAGTTAATCGATCAGGATTTTCCATTTTATTCCGGTTAAAATCGATTTTAAATTATACAGTGTGAACCATTTTGTTTGGAAGCACCTCCCGTAAAATCCGCATTTTTCAACCGATTTTGTTTTAATTTTCTTTGTTAGATTCAGTATCAAAAACAGTATTTTGGCACAAATTTTCATGGCTTAGTTACTATTTTCAATGCCCTCTATGGGAAAAAGTGGTATTTTCAGTAATATTTTACGTAGAATGTGGACAAATTTGGAAAATGGCAACATGGTAAACAAGAACAAGGACTCAAACATATTGCACAGTAAAAATTCGAAGCCGATAACTCAACCCGTTCTGGAGTTAAAGCTTCTGAAAGTAATGTAAAATTGTGCTTAATAATTTCTTTATTAACAAAATGAAATCAACGAGTCGCAAGTAGGCTTTGATTTTGGAATTTTATTTATGTCAATCAGTAACATTTCTATGAAATAGTAAGTCCCAAATGTTCCAAATATTCAACTACACATAGATTCGAAAGTTTTGCATCAATCTCCGAAAAAAAAAGTGTTCATTATAAATGGATCAGAGATTAATCAAATAATTAGTTTCAATGAAAAAAACGTGTATATTTGTCAAAAAATTTTATTATCCAATAATAAACTTGCTTTAAACATAAAAAGTATTCTTAGAAATTGAATAAATTAAATACAAATTGATTCTTTTTAAAGAAAAGGTTAAGTGAGAACCTGCATCAGAACTTTTAATAAAGAGTATTTCCACCTCTAAAATGTATGTAAGCTTGAAGTCGCCTGTCCATGCTGTTTACCAAATTATTGATATTCTGTTGAGGAATATTTCGCCATTCTTCTTGGGCCGCATGAACAAGCTCTTGTACCTACACTCCTGGGTGGATTTCTGCGTGCTGCCACTGCCCTGGCAAGCATGTTCTATGGGATTCATGTCAGGAGATAGGACAGGCCTGTTCAAACGATTGATCCCTTCAGTTTCAAGATACTCATTTACAGCTCTGGTCCGATGAGGTCTGGCGTTATCGTCCATAAAAACGAAGGAATTGCCAACAGCTGCGCGCCATAGTCTCACGTGAGGATGTAGAATCTCTCTGAGATACCTAGCACCAGTCATCGTTCCCTCCACATGAATTAATTCTGTGCGATCATTTAACATGATACCAGCCCAAAACATAGCACTTCCTCCTCTGAAGGGCGGCATGTGGCGAGCATGGGCAAGCTGAGCAACTCTCGTTGGATCCCGCCACACACGTATTCGATGGCTATCTTGTACCAAACAGATCCTTGTCTCGTCGGAAAAAAACACCGAATTCCAAAATTCTTCAGGCAAGGCCGCGTGTTCTTCAGCCCACTGTAGTCGGCGAACTCTGTGCTCAGGTTGTAGTCTGGGCACTCTTGTTGGTCGGCGACACCTCAAACCTGTCGCAAGTATTCGTCTTCGTAATGTCGAGATCGATACTTAAACTCCCAACGCTTGTATCATATCTCTTTGGAGTGCTGGTATTGCCATGGTCGGGTTTCTTCGGATAGTTAAGTGGATATAGCGGTTCTGCCGCTGATTGGTAACACGCCTTCTACCGCTTCTAGGTCTATCACGAAGAGAATTGGTCTGGAGATACCGGTTCCCACGAGACACATCACTTTGCCAAACGACAACTCTGTTTGCCACGAACCTTTGAGGATGACCTCTTCAACTAACGCCACTATTCTTGCACGGTCAATCTCACTTATGACTTGACGATTCATGTTTGCACTCAAAATCGTAAGAATCAAATGCCTTGAATATTAAAATGATCGCACTAAAAATGTTATCTTACATCTGTATATTGCAAAAAATATGGAACATATTGAAATGGTGTACATTGATAAACAAGCCAACAAAAAATTGTTAGAGCAAAAAAATTCCTTTGCATCCGAAGAAGGTGATGCAAAACTTTTGAATCTATTTGTATTTAACTATTCAAGACTAAGTTGAAATTGTACTTTTTTGTGGTTAAAATGACAGAAGTGAACGAGAAGTAATAGAAATAGGTAATCGGAGACATCCAGATCGCCGTATTTGCTGCTTTGTAGTGCACAAAATTAGAAAAAGTATTTATTGAGACTGTAGCAGTGACCAAACGTATTTAAAAAAAATTGCAGGGAAGAAATTTTAATGATCGTATTGTCATAGACTACTTTGCAACAATACAAATTATTAAGCACAATTTTATATTACATCAGAAGCTATAACTCCAGAACAGGTTAAGTTATCGGCTCCGAATTCGTAGTGGTGTAGTTATATTTGAGAAAATAAATGCCTAATGTACTTTTGTCTTTTTTGGCAATGAAAAATTAACATAGAGTGCCTTGAAAATGGTAATTGGACTATGAAAATTTGTGCCAAAATACTGTTTTTAATACTGAAAAAAATTAAAACAAAATCGGAGCTTCCAAAGAAAATGCGTCACACGTATAACAAACAATATTTATAAGTGATACTAGTTATATTAAATCAATAACTGATATACAAGATGTTTAATATGTTCATTTGGTACTGTTATATTTTTCAAACTGCAGCAGCTGATAATCCCTGTTACAGTTGCTGCATCCTTCAGACAACATAAGACATTTATTTTTCGAATTCTATAACATAGTCGGAGCATTTTTGTATGGTTATTTGGGATTTCAGGATTTGTCAGATTATACATTTTCGAGGAAAGTGTTCGATGGTTTTGCGGCCGAAATGTAGGTCATTGTATAAACCACATGTTATAGTTATATTGAAACAAGATAAATGTGAAACTATTAATTTATTTGGTATAAAAAGTTGTTGATAATCTTGCTTATTCCTAATACTAAAGATTCAACATAAATGTGAATTTTTAAGAGAAAGAAAGCGTTTTTAATTTAGAAAAGACATTTGTCTCATTGATATAATTCACAAAAAATGGCAGTTTCATTCAAGAAATGTAAGCTTATCTGATGTAGATTGTAAATTCGATGAATTCAATGCCAATTACAGAGTAAACAAGTGGGATACAGTATAAATACATATGAACTATTTTAAATTGTTATTGGATTTTTCGGAAAAATTTCTGGGAATAGTCTGCATTTGGCACGAACGCTTAACGCCAAATACCTGTTAGATGATGAATAATATTTGTCAAATCTATATTTTTATATTATATGTCAAATTTTTATTGTGGGAGGTGCGGCAATGTAAATAAGTGAGAGCTCATTCATTCAAACGCTTGGGCTGGACTGTATCACAAACTCACATACGAGAAGCTACTGAAAATTATTCTCGAGTATCCTACTCCTCTGCTAGAGGTCGTAGCTCACAATATACAGGGTGTCCCACGAGGTTTTGGCCATTATATATCTCGAGAACTATTTGAGCTACAATATTGAAATTTGGCAGTACGTAGTATTACACATTTTGAGCAATCAGCTACGTTCCTACAGTGTCACGTTTCGTATATTTTGGTATAGTTTTCAGACATTTTAATGAGACAACCTGTATATTGTTCCACTGCTCTAAAGGCCTCTCTCATACTAATTCGGCGATACCTATTTTTTGTGTTATAATAGTTACTTAGAAACGACAACATAATTTTTATAAAGTTTTTTATTTGAAAAACAAAGTGAGCTAAAAAAAACAAAAAGAATTGGAATACAATAACACTTTTACTACAGTTGATGTCCACCTTCATTAATGCAACATTCAAATCTACTGAGTAAATTTCTTGTGCATGCTGCTTCAATACTTCCTGGTATAACAGATTGGCAAGCTGCTCTGATTCTGTTTTTAAATCATCTACAACATTAGGAGCTGTAACATAAACTAATTCTTTCAAACATCCCCAGAGAAAAAAATCTAACGGGATTATATCTGGTGAACGAGCCGGCCAATGTATTGTACCATTTCTCCCAATCCATCTGTCTTGGAAATACATTCAGATGTGACGTTACTCGCTGAGCAAAATGAGTTGTGGTTTTTCATATATAATACCACGAGAGTGAAAATTTTGTCGGCAAGATTTTTCGATTCATGAGCAAAATTACCTAAAAACAACAAACTTGAATACGACAAGAGAAAAATTTTACCTTACAAAATTTTTAATTGGTGGTATATTTCACGAGAAAAAAACTAAAAAAATCATATGTTTAAACGTTTTATTTATTGCAAACTTCAATTATACAAAGCCAAAAAATAATAACATAATATGAAAAAAAAATTACTTATTTATTTTAAAAGTACAATTATTATAATTGTACGTTGTAGCATTATTTTGGAGATTGTTTTGCATCATAACCTGTGATGAATTTAAGTTAGAAACTGAGGATTCCTTTTCTTTATTTTCATTTTCTCGAAGGTTCTCTATAAGTTGGAAATGGTGTTCTTCATTTAATTGTAAATATGGTTTCAAAGAAGCTTTATGTGAATGATTGGTTATTTTTATTTTTTCTGTGTCTCTACAATTGATTCTGCCGATATTTTCGTCCACTTTGAAATTGTATTAATTCCCTATGGTGAATTTTTGTACCATATTCCTTTCTCCCAATTTGGATGTACTGTTAAAAATAATCTTGTTTTTGTTAGATAAGGATTGAATTCTCTTTTTTCAATAATTTTTAAAAATAAACGAACGGGACACAAATTGTTGTTAGCATTATTTCTTACCAGCCACTTACTGCCAGATAAAGCTTTTGATCCTCCTTGTGTCGTTTTGGAAAAGAAAGGATTATATTCTACCCTGCCAATAAAATTACCTTTATTATCATATTCTTTTTTAAAGTAATTAATATCACAATTAGCAGCTTCATTTCCATGCCATGCTAATTCGAACGAACATAAATGAAAAAACTTTTTTTGTAACTCATCAGGATTATCTTCAGAATTGCTTTCTACCATTTCCATTAATTCTTCTCCGGTAAACGCGTTAGAGCTTCTTTTTCTGGTTTCAGGTTCAGCCTGAAGCTTTTTACGTTTTGTATCCCTGGCCAATCTAGCAAATTTATAGATAATATCTTTAAATGGACCAATTTTGATGTTAAATTCTAGAAAATATTTTTCCTGGACCATTTGAGCAGTCGTATTCCAAAGTGTTACCACACTAGCTTCAGTATAATCAGTTCCATCTCTTTTTTTCATGTTAAAACCATAATCTTCATGAATTTTCGCTATAACTTGTTCAGAAGTATCCTTTTTTAACGTATAATTACTTTCGTCCAGAAACATTCTAAACTGTTCCCACGCAGACTTTTTTGTCTTCATTTATTGAATTATTTCCAAATCTTGTATTATTTATGTCAATAATACATATTTAAATTTTTGAAACAGTTTTAATAATTTTTAGACAGTTAAATAAATAAATAAACAACTTAGTTTCCTAACAAAAATTTTATATTGAATTTTATCACAGAGCGATAGAATTTTATACACATAGATTTGATATATTAAACGTCAAAAAATTGCCGCGACAAGACAAAAAATTGCCAGTTCAAAACCTTCAAATTTTGTCAGTTATCAATTTACTCTAGTGAAATAGTCTAATAAAAATTAGTTAGTCGTTTCTAAGTACCTAACACAAAAAAATAGGTATCGCCGAATTAGTATAAGAGTGACCTTTAGAGCAGTGGAACAATATACAGGTTGTCTCATTAACATTTCTAATAATGATACCACGTGACCCGAAACGTGACATTGTAGCAGAGTAGCTGAATGCTTAGAATGTGTAAAACTACCTTCGGTTTATAACTACCAAATTTCAATATCGTAGTTCAAATAGTTTTCGAGATATTTACTGGCCAAAACCTCGTGGGACACCCTGTATATACCGTTATAGTACTATAAAATTTAAATATTTGTAATCATCTAATTATTCAACGTAAGTTTGATCCAATACTTTTTCCTCTATCTTGTAAAATAACCAGTAGGGTTGAGTGGGAAAGCTGACTCAATGAAGCCATTATATCTTTTGTTCTACTCGATGGATTTCGACAAACTCAGTATCATTTGAAAGGGAATTCAATGCCTAATATGATCATCGTTTCACTCCATTGATTATAACGGTCGCTAGATGGCGGTGATTGAACAATTATTTTGTTTTCAACTTTTTTGGGAACCTTCAAATGCGATGATAATTTTTCAATCATTCGCTTGAGAGAGGATAAAAATTGAAAAAAATTGTAAAAATTTGATCAAAGATAAGAACTAGGTATGTTATAGGGTCAGCTGAAATAATTATTGAGATGGGATTAAATATCTGCATCGAAAAAGATGGAAAAGTATTGTAGGATGAAAAAGTATAACTTTAAATTAAAAGAAATTAAGCAACAATACGGAATAGGATCCTTTACTTGGAATGGTACACTGCCGGCTCAAAAGCAATAGAAAGAACTGGGACAGGAATGTACGGGCCACGAACCACAAGCCTGTATAAATCAAGTATTGCTTGTTGGTGAAAATTTTAATCCATTTGTTTGTGCGATATACATTTCCTCTTTGCGAGTATTTTAGATAATATTCTTGAAACAATGCGATAACACTAATTTTTATGTATGGAACAATTTTTTTATTAACATGAAACAAATTTACTGAATTGAATCAACGACAAATCAATAAGTTAATAATCTGTAATTGTTGGAAGACAATCATTTATCATGAATCTATCAATATAAGTATGAGTGAAGGACAAATTGAATTCATTTTATTCGTTATAGGGGTCACTGAGTTTTAACAGGTCACTCATTTTATGGTTCTTAGGGCCATTTGCAGATCCATTCAGGTCCAATCTAATGCTCGTTTGTAATTATCAATGATTTAGTACAAGTTTTAGTCAATTTTTCAGGATCTTGAATAAATGATAGATACAATTTTTCAGTCAATTCTGAAATTGACGAAACTTGTCCAATTCTTGTTCAATTTTAATTGATAAAAAATATTTATAGAGCCAGTCCTATTTTCTATCAATTAAATGACAACTTGGGGCAAACATAATATGGGGTAAATTTTATTTTAATGTTATTTATTTTTTTTATTTTTCCTGATGGTGGTGACACTGGTTCTGCTACATAAACAACGTTTATTCAAAGATTTATATAGTGTAGAAACCACTTATGGATTTGTTGAAATCGGTTCATTGAGAGGATTCCAAAAATATGCAAATATACAGGGTATTTCATAAAAAAAAACACCGACTATGGCATACTTGCGTGAATCACCCTGTACATTTAAATTCATGTTTACATAACGCACAACTCAATTCAAAAGTTGACGTGTCTCGGCATTTTTTATAATTTTCTAAAATAATGACATAAATAATTTTATTCCATAAGTGGTTTCCACAATGTATATTATATCGTTTATTGAGGGGTGAGAATGTCGTGTAAGTTTTTCGTTTGAGCTATTTTAAATATCAAAAATGTCGTGGTCTCATGATCAAGTACTTCGACTTATTGAACCATATGAAAAAAGACCTTGCCTTACATAGTTAAAAGTTTTCAATATAAAAATAAACACATGAGGGCTTCTCTTCCTTATATAATTCCTAACTATATTAATAAGAGTTGCTGCTGCTAACAATAAAAATTCTGTGTCAATTGTTGTCTGATACATATTTAAATTGAAAAATTCAAATTCTTTGCTAAAATCTGAAAAGTGACAGGTTACTAACAAAATCATACTGCTCAGTGCGCATAATCACACCCTAAATAAGTGACTAAAACATGGTGTGTTGCAAACACATTTTTTTCTTGTCAATATTTTAGTGTCCTAAGTTTAGGATTCTGAAAAAATGACTAAAACTTGTACTAAATCATTGATAATAACAAACGGGCATAAGTCCTAACGACTTCCAGTCCCCTGAAGTCGCAGTGAACGCCAAAAAATTCTTTTATTGAAAGAACCAAGAAGCAAGTGGAATAACTACCTCCAGAATTGGTTCCAAATGATGCAAAATAGTATTTCTTCCCGTAGAGACCATTTTGAAAAACAATATAGTGTTTGAAAGATATCTACTCTTTTTTTCAGTTCTGCATGCAGTTTTTTCAACCTCAAAGTATGATATATTAAAGAACTAGTGTTTGAATATTTTCGTAAGCTGTGTAGTAATTTTATTTTTATCTATGAACGTAACAGCATCATTAGTATTTATCAGAAAAGTGATAATGGTCATACTATTTACCATCAGCTTCCAGGATATAAATAAATAAACATAAAACCATGAGGTACTTCTGGGAAATTTTGATTACAATTCTTACTATGGAAATTTCAAAATTTCTACAATTCATTAGTATTTTCGAAAAAATTATTCCGCAATCCTTGTATGTATGTATTTTGGGGTGACATTCACTGAGAACTAAAAGATCTATTGTGCCCTCTTAAATGACTCTTACTTCTACCACCGAATAGTTCATTACTATTCGGTGGAGAGTCTCAAAAACTAGTAGTTCTTTTAGTCCTATTTCCCGGAGGAATTTTAGGATGTCTGCAGGCTTCAACTTAGGCAAATGTTCCTCTTCTATCCAGTAATCTCCCAGGTGCTGTGCTCTAGGATTCTGGAGTGCTGTGCAGTGGGAAAGTATGTGGATGGAGGTTTCTTCTTCCATGCCACAAAATCTGCATTCTTCTTTCTCCACTATTTTGAGCTTTTTCAGGTGCCCATTCAGGCGACAATGTCCCGTTAGGATCCCTCTTAAAACTCTTAGCGCAGTTTTACTTTGACTTATGCATTCATTTGATCTCAACAGGTTGTAGTCACCCAGAAGAGTCTAAGAAGAGTATAATCCCCACTAGATCTTTCCAATGGTCAGATCTTCTCTTTTTCTCGGCTTTACCTATTTCTTCCAATATTAGATAAATTGGGGCTGATTCCGCAAAAGGGTTCAGGCCCCCAGGAAGGTATTTCAGTCCCCCTCCGCAATCCTCAGAATCAACAGTAATAATATTTTTCTATTATAAAAAATATCAAAGCTTCATAAGGAAATATCGAAAAATAATAATTTGTTCTTGTGTTTTTTATAGAGTAATAAAAAAGTGAATTCCTAACTCTATTATTTTGCTTAAAAGTGCTCTTATCAGTATGAAATATGATTCACGTTTAAATCATTATGGATAATTTTACTTTCCAATCAACTTCTTTGTCAATCTGAATGAATCAGACTGATTAGAAAATTCCCTTTTTTGGAAAGTGTTGCTGTGGTTGAGATAAAGATAATTTTTTATGTAAAAATATGATATCAAGGTATTTGGGAAAATACCCGATGTCTCTAAATATGACCATTTCAAATTTACCATGTTGCATCATTGGCCTGTTTTAACTGGAAATATTCCAAATATAATATTATCAATTTCTTATTAATACTCCAGTAAATGAAGGTACAAAGCCCCTGAAAAGTCGCGGAAGACTTCACTTTGGGCTCAATTTGTAGGTCACGGCAGGTGTTTTTAAACGAGAAAAAACTTAACGTGATTGAGTGTACGGAAAGGGGGGGAAATAGCCCCCTAAACCCTGGAAAACTGGTTTCTCACTTATATCTGGCTCAATATGCGAATTAGAGAATTTTTCTTCCAATAAAAAATGAAGATCGTCCTATTAGCCACAGAAATGGTCTCCATCATCTTTTTCGAAAATTCGATAGTTATCGTGATATTGAGACCTAAAAGTCTCTTTACCTCAGCTGCTGCTCTCCCTGTAGGAATTCTGCTGTCTATGCAGGGGGCTGACGAATTGTTCCATAACTTGGGAAAAAATTGACATTTCCCGATGATTCAAAGTTCGTCGCAATGGGAAGACCCGTAGCTATCATTCCATGTGACTTGCTGCTCGTCCGTACTCGACAAAAATATTTAAAAAAGCGGTCAAAGTTTTTTTCCTCAAGATTTTGAGACTATTTGATTAATTTGTTCATATTTTTTTCAAAAATAGTCTTTTATCCTAATTTTTTTTTCAATAATGGAACCTTAGGAGGTCTTGAATGAACTCAGAGATTTTTTTAAATATCTTTCTTGCGTTTTGATAAAAAATTGATTTGTTCAATCACATTTTCCAGCCGTTTTTGGAGTTCTGTACAATCTGTGGAACAAGCGCGATTAAAAGATGTATCATCCTATATATTGCTTTTCAAAATGCACATCATTTTAAAGCTTAGGGTGTCTAGTTTTGAAATGTACTTTTGGATTTTTAATAAAATCCAATCATTTTCCAGAAATCAGGGAAATTAATCACACCGGTAAAAACCGGACTTTTTTTTTAAATAAATAAATAAACCAATCAATTTTTAATCAAAACGCAAGAAAGATATTAAAATAAATGTCTGAGATCATTCAAGACCTCTTAAGGTTCCATTATGAAAAAAAAGTTAAAATAAAACACTATTTTTTTTAAATATGAACAAATTAATGAACAAACAAATTTATTGAAATTCACAAAAACATTTACATACAAATCACCCCACAGGTGGTGAAACTTCAAAAACAATACTTTCTGCCAAAAATAAAGGTCGAAGACGTTTGACTCGTTGAGCCTCCGAGCTGTAAAGTCAGCTGGGTACTTTTTTTAAACTCAAAACTCAAATGGTACTGTTATATTCTCAAACAAAAAGATATCTTCAAATTATAATTTTAAAAATAGGATTCAAAACACCATGATCGCATATTCCGAATAGATTATAACAGGATGTCTCCCACACATTTCGATACGTTACACTGGTACATCCTTTTGTAATATTTTCTAGTTGAACATATAATTTACACAGGGTGCTACTGCGAAATATACCATGTTTGGTTATATACTTAGATCTTAAAAATGTTATTTTATTTCTAATGAATAAATCTAATAAATATTCGTCTTTTGTTTCAGCTAATGACTTGTTTTATGCAAAACCTCAAATTCTCAGCGATAAAGAACTTATCATTGAGGCAAACGACAACTACACTATTTTATGTCAAGGAAACAAACCTCTTGAGTGGACCACTCCTCAGTTACCGAAGGTGAATGTTTAAGTGCTTATTTTTACCTTATGAGTTTTCAGTATTTTTCATGCTACAAATTTTTTTTTCTTATCACATTTTGCTATTTGACATTTTCTCTATTAAAATTTTCTTTTTCACGTAATTTAATCGACTTAATGTACCTATATCACACCGGAAAAATTATAACGTTGCTGATTTTCTTTAATCAACAAAGTGTAACTCCATGTTCACAGTTCAATTCGTAAATCCCACCCGTCCTTATCCAGTCCATTAAAAAAATTACGAATTCTCTCTCACGCATTGCTTTCTAGATTGATACACCCAATTATAGATTTTGCGATACGACAAAATTCAAGATTTTCTCACATAAATAAACCCCTTTTGAAAGATCTATCGTACACCTATGTGAAAAAATTAATTCAATTTACCAAAATCCTTTCACTTTCTCAGGCAATAAATACTGATATGTAATTTTTTTTCATTTTTGGTACAGGATGAAAACTTTAAAACATGGACATCATTCAGTACAGAAGAAGAGACCCCAATGAATAAACAATTTCAATATGGACTTCGTCTGTACATTACTAATATGACTTATCCATTTGTGGGGTTTTATAATTGTCATTTTAATGATACTGAAGATATTAGCGAAAAGAATATCGAAATTGATAAAGTATATTTATACGTCAACGGTAAGTATAACTGCAAGTTCTGAACAGTTCTTCAGTTTTACAGTTTTTACATTCCCAGTGTCGAAGATATCATGCGCCACTCATTTATCTAATTTTCATGGACAGGGAGATATTATTTTCATATGCTCCAGCTGAATGAATATAGATATGGTTCTATTGCAATAATCGAAAAAAATATCTTATCAAGTGATCGCTCGTCGAATCGCCCTGTACAAGCCAGAAAAGAACATAGTAACTCAATATATTTTTCCACTACTAGCTGTGAAGTTGACTGGTTGGAACTTCAGTTCCTTTTAAGCAAAAATTATGTAATACACCTGACGTTATAGATAAACAATGTGAATATTCCTCGGTGGTCGAGTAGTAGGCAAAACAGACTCTCACGCGGTAGACCCGGGTTCGATTCCCCGTGAAGAAGTTTTTTTTTATTGTTAATTTTATTTTTAAATAGGTAATTATTCTGCTTGATATTAATAACGACAACAGGTAGACGTTTGAAATATTTAGCAGAATATTCATTATTATAGATAATGGTACGGTACCCTTCATGAGGGAGTCCGACTGGCAACATCTACTTATAACAGCATCGTATATTTAAAAAGGGACATTATTATAGGGCATTATACAAATTGGACATTCAAGAACTGTACGTTTACCACAAAAGAATTAGTGGAAACATAAAATTGAATTATTAAATTTTCAATTTGAAGTTATATTACAGTTTATAGAAATTTTTATTTTCTAGATTTTTTTAAGTGGGTGGGAGGAAAAATATACTGTTCGACTTGTGCGATATGGCCATCATATCCACACTAGTTGCACAAACTACTATTTCTATCAAAATATGCCCTTTTACATTTAAAAACAACCTGCCAAATGTCAAATTAATTTATCCATCAATTTTAAAGTTATCGAATCAAAACATTCAAGTTTTCAAAATCTCAACACCCTGTATTTCGAAAAGTAAATGTGCTAGACCCCTTAATCCTCATATCATTTTGTCCAATTTTACGAGAGGAATCTACATGCAAACGTTGTAATTTCCCTTAACGTTCGAGATGCTTATACCATTTTTTGCGCGATCGTATTGAAATAAATGATTTAAATTCCTTCGAAATGAACGAAATGTCAAAAGCGACATTTATACTTCTCGATCAGTTTAAAATATATTTTGCATTTTGGTGGAA
Source organism: Galerucella calmariensis (assembly GCA_910591675.1). NCBI lineage: Eukaryota > Metazoa > Arthropoda > Insecta > Coleoptera > Chrysomelidae > Galerucella > Galerucella calmariensis. The sequence goes on along the minus strand of CAJUYG010000063.1, from coordinate 58,868 downwards.
TTGTTTTTATGCTATTTATCACTTTTCGACGTCTGAACGGTGAGTAAATCACTTACCGACTTGTTAAACTTAAAAACCAGTAAATACAACCTACCGTCCTGACAACCGATGCTGTAAATAAACAAAAAAGATCAATCGCGCAAAAAAAATTATGGAAATAATAGTAAAAATTCATCCGAACAAATTCAAGTAGATCACCAGCACTGCGAATACCAGCTTTGCATAGAATTTTAATGTAGCATCGGTGGTTCAGTGGTAGAATGCTCGCCTGCCACGCGGGCGGCCCGGGTTCGATTCCCGGCCGAAGCATATGAATCGCTGCTTCGTAAACGAGAGAGTGACTCAGGAGAGAGCACACGCACGCAAGCAAGGCACATAACGAAGCAACGTAACATAACGTAACGTAACGGTCGGATCTTTTGCGTCGCAGCCCCCGGTCGCTCAAACCAAACCTGACGTAAATAACTAAAGTTCCAAAATTCCTGATTTCATTAGATAAAGTTAAATAACATTTTGCGATAATAATTAATAGAATATTAAGAATCTTTGACCTATTTTTATAATAATTAAAATGAAATAGATGAAATTATCAGAAGTTTTTGGTACAGGAATTAAACCCATTATTCGAATAGAACAAAAAAAAAACTGATAATGGTAAACAACTAGCTAGTTGAAAATTCCGGAATTAAATCCCACTCATTTATTTTAACTTCCGAATAATATCGACCTAAATGATAAAATGGTCATGGGAATGTTTTGAACCTTGCTGGAGTTCGTACATTCACCCCCAAGGAAATTCATTAAAACTTTATTTTCATTTTCCAACGTTCCTGTATACGCACTTACAAATCCTTGTAAACCTTTCAGATGAAGAGCATTTGGCTGTGAAAGATGTCAACATTGATTACGTTTACGTTCGAAGAGGTGATACTGTCGTTATACCATGTCGACCAACGTCACCAGATGTCGTTGTTAAACTCCAAACGGTTGATTCGGACTACGGAGAAGTAAGTTAACTTTCTTATCATTTATGTAACTTGGTATTTTTTCACTTAAAATTTAAATTGCTTCCAAGGTACCGTTAAATATCCTTCGAGAACGGGATAGCGCTATATATATGTATAGATATAATCCTTTTTACGGGATTTTCACCAACGACACCTACAACGAACAAGACATTTTATTTCGTTGCGACTACCGAAGAGGCGACGAAGAAAAACGAGTGATGATATATTTAACTATTGAAAGTAGGTATCTACCACAAATATTTTTCTGAACATCAAAAAACAGACAAAGAATACAGAATAGGGTCATAATTTGATGAATGGTAACAATTTTTTAAAGTTTTCGAGGCTTTACGGAGTATCTCTGATTGTCTTATACCTACTAGATCTTTCCAATGTCATATTTTCTTCTTTTTTTGATTATTATTGGCAATCGTTTTATACATTCGATATTGCCACGTTTAACTATGAAAAAGCTAAAGTGCTAAGTGTGTAGTGATGATAATTAGAAAAGAACTTTTTATTATCAACAGTAATAACAATATGATAAAACGTTAATTCTTTAATGTGCTTGTTTCCTATCATCATTATTTTTTCAACTCATGAATATCAATAGACGAGCACTCTTCCAAATTTGTTATGGGATTTTTCAAGCTCTGGCAGCGTTGTACGGAAACCATAATTACTACACCCTCCGACTTACATGATTGGTGATTTTTATCGAAAGGCCTGACCAGCTGTCTTCTTATTGGCAAGCGCGTTCGTGTGTTCTTCCCTCTCACTTTCTCAATTGACTGATATTGATTTATCCAGTGGCGTTGGTATTGTCAGTGACCTTTGTATCATGTTTCCTCGCCTCTTACCGATTCCCCGTAGCTTCAGATAAACTTGCCAAACTATACATTTCACAATTATTGCAATGTGCAATTTTCAATGTGGATAATAACAAAAAAATTGTGTGGTTAGGCTGGTGTAGCTATCATATATTGTTGAATTATTGATATACAGGGTGGTTAAACATTGTCAACGAAGAGACGTATTAGAAAAATTCAAAGCTGTTTCTACGGTAAAGAGAAGGAACCAACCCCTACAAAAATTTAAATAACAAGCCTCTAATTGCAATGCTTAACGCCAACAGAATTGGAGTATAGAGCATTTATATGTCTTGCAAGAGCTGTAGTGGAAGGTTACATTGAAAATGAGTTTGTGCGCATGGGGGCGGGCCCGCCACTACGTTTGGCGCTTGCAGTGCATAGTCTGTTGTGAATATTTCAACTGTATAAATGTCACTGTTTATAAGATACAGCATGGTTACAGACTGAAGTATTAGTAATAGGGTTCATTTATCACCCTCTGGGGCGTATCCCTAAATATTACCAGCATCTTCCTCGGAATTGTATGCAATAAAAATCGAACCAGATTTATTTGGAATAGGAGCTTAAAATAGCAAGAGATTTGTCGAATTATCCTCTATTGCGCTTGCTCTCGATCAAAAATATTGCATGCTGCAAGAAGAATTGCGGAGTTTATTTTAAAAACGATCTCGGATTGTTAGTTGAGAAGAAATATCAGAGTGGTGAACTATTTTATCTCTTAACCAAAAATTATGGTGTTGAACTTCCGTTGTTGATAGTAGAGTGGAAAACAATTTATCTGGAATGACTTGGTACAGGGTATATCACATTTATATAACTAATTTCTTCACGTGGTTTTTTGAATTGATAAATGAATAACATTTGAAATTGGCCACCTTGTATAGGTGATACTAATACTGAGAATTTATATTTTATAATCAATTTAATATTTTATACATGATAATTACGAGCTTTAACTTTATTTTGGCATATATAATCAATAGAGGGCGGTACTCACACTTTCTTGTTCAAATAATGACAACAAATTTTTAACAAGAACCAAATTAACGCTCCAAATAAACACCCTGTAGCTTGGAACCTCTAATATTTTGGGATTTTGAATCTACAGTTAATAGAAATTGGACATTTATATTGAATTACCGTGTATAATAACAAAACTACCACAAAAGAGTGTCAAATTAATAAATCTTGACTATTAATTAAATTTCCATAATTTATATTTCAGGAAGCAACATTCAACAGTAAAATAGGATTTTCCCTACCTGTTTTTCATTTTGACGTAGGAGGAATTTTCAACTGTATATTTTCCAGGGAAAACGTAACGTCAGAGTATCTTTATTATCTTGACATTGATGTTAAGACTGACCGTAAGTGAGCACAAAAATAACTTTTGTGCGGTGTTGGTGCTGGGCTTACGTTTAGTTATCTTTATTATTCATTCTTTGCTGTCTTTGTCCCTTTTTAATTTCTTCTGTTGCTGTTTCAGCATTTACGGAAAAAAATTGAAATTATTTAAATACACTATCAAAGCGTCAATGATTGCATGACATATTTTAAAAAGCTTATTATAGGCCAGACGATAGTGGTAACAACTACAAGTAATTAATGATTTTTTTTATAAGTACCTTTATTTTCGAAATTTTCTAATATTTCGCGCTCGGAGGAAGGTAGAGAGAAATAAAAAATACTACCGTGTAGGGGGAGTGTTTTGCAATAAAAAAGGTCTGCTGCGTTTTTTCCGCCCGATGAATGGTTTGTCCGAAAAAAATTCGGTAAACTAAGTATGTACTCCGCCGCGCTTTTTTTTCCGGACAAACCATTCATCGGGCGGAAAAAACGCAGGAGACCTTTTTTATTGCAAAACACTTCCCCTACACGGTGGTATTTTTCATTCTTCTCCACCTTCCTCCCAGCGTGAAATATTGGAGAATTTAAAAAAAAAAAATTTTTATTATTTTTTTATAATTTGGGAAGGCGATAGACTGGTACACTTTTTTTATATTAATCTACATACTTCAAGGTACTTATTAACAAAAAATCAGCCGTATTGCTAATTACTTGTACTTTTGGTTTAAAATGACCCATAAGTTACTGTTTTATAAAATTTTTGTAGATAACTGTATGCTTTTTGTGTTGGGTCTTTTGCATGGTTTTTTCTCTATATATCACCGTTGAGGGAAATTTTATGTGTGCAACAAACCATCATCCTTTCTCTTCTTTTAACATGCTTTTGTCTGTTTTTTGTATCAAATATTTCCAGACATAATACTATTTTTTTAAATAATATTGTCTATCCAATTTTTTAGCAATTACTTCATATCTTCCAACCCCTTACATCGCTGATGAAAATAAAGGACATACAGTAGTAGGTGGAAATATAAGATTGAATTGTAGCTTACGTTACACAAAAAGTAGCGTGCAATTTTCCTGGATAACTCCAACTGGACCATTTGATGTAAGTTACTATTCCAGAAAAAAATAAATTCACTTTATTAGAAAAATATTTTTTCTCTTTCATAGTCGAAAAGGATGGATCATAAAGACACGCCAAACGATTCGTTGTTGGTAGTTTATAACGTAACTTTGGACGACATGGGATTATATATTTGCAATGTATCCGACCACCAAGACCACTATCATGCCGAAAATATATCTGTTAAAATATTTGGTAAGCTTTTTCAACAAGCTAAACTCCTCCTTTGTAATTCCGCATTTTCTTGTCCAGGTAAACAGGAACACTACATCAATATGGATAACGTAGATGACCTTTATCAAGAAGCAAAAGCCGGAGACGACTATGTGGAGTTAATAGCTGAGGTATGGGGTCATCCACAACCTAACTTCACTTGGTGAGTCCCTTTAAGATAAAATTCATAGGTCAATAATGGACAAATTAGAATTTTTTGAGAATCCAGATTGAGGGCCGGTTCTATCACAGTTCCATAATTGTCCTAATTTATCTTCAACACTATTTATATTCACTATCTGTTTACTCACTGTATACTGAAACTGTTTACCGATTCACTGTATACTGAACAACTCTCCGACTCACTCGAAAATCCGCGTATATATAGTTCTTTGCAGATCTAGCACTTTCTTGAATTTACGAATTAGAACATTCAGGAATAAACCTTGTACGTTTCGAGAATAGTCTGTATATTACCTGCGAAAGAACCTTCCTCCAAAGGTCGCATACATAGTTTGCGACAGGACCGGCTTCTGAATCAGTGAGTTCGTAACACTATTGTCTCCATTCTTACTCACTGACATTTTTCTCTAAAATCTAGAACACTGAGCAGTGACAAATGACCATTTAGACAGTATATCTCCTAGCTCACATCATCTGTGTTCTAAATCTAGCTCTATTCTATAAATACACTTTTGCATTTGAACGTAACCGAGTAGAATGTTCAGTATAAAGATGCTAGTTTTCTATTATCTTTAAATTTGCTTTTGACTTCATCCAAACCCACTGAGATTTCCTCAATCAATGAAAGCACTGAGTTCAGTAGTCACAGATGACTAGTTGTTGCAAAGTATTTCTTTTGGTTCACATCTGTTTTTTGAGTCCAGCTCTATTCTATGAATTTTCAAAGCTGAGCGTTTAATAAAAAGAAGCAGATAACCTTCCTATAGAGAGTACCAAGGTTTGGGAATAGCTCAAAATCATTTATAGAGTAGGATCAATAAGTGAAGAAGCATATGTACTTGAGTCGCCCAAATGTATATTTTCATTTATATTTATAATTTCACTTTAAGGTTGAATAACGTGAATCAAACCATTTCGTTGGGAAAAGGAAAAAAATACGAAGTGACTTATATTCAACCTTCTTTCGGCAATGCGAAAACAACAGAAAATATACGGTTGAAAATTACAAAAATTGACATCAAAGATTTTGGCCATTATACGTTAGTTGGGAGGAATGAGTTTATGGAGAAAACTATTAACTTTTTCGTTAATGTTACTGGTAAGAACAATAATTTATTTTTAAATTGTCCTTCACTTTCTGTGAGCATACAGATTCACCAGCTCACACACCTAATAGGCCAATCGGTATGGGTCATTTTAGACCAAAAGTACAAGTAATCAGCAGTACGGCTGATTTTTTTTATAAGTAGGTACCTTGAAGTATGTAGATTAATATAAAAAAAAGTGTACCAGTCTATGGATTTCCCAAATTGGAAAAAGGAATCAAACATTTTTTGTTTTTCGAAATTTTTCAATTATTCACGCTGCGAGGAAGGTGAAGAAGAATAAAAAATACCACCTTGTAGGGGAAGTGTCTCGCAATAAAAAAGGTCTCTTGCATTTTTTTGTCCGATCAATGGTTTGTCCGTAAAAAATTCAGTAAACTAAGTATGTGTTCCGCATCCGCGCGACTCTGCTGCACGGCGAAAATAGTATATTAAGTATCAAGAACGGTAATGGTTGTTTACCGGTCGACAGCAATGCTTTGCTGGAATTTTGCTGGAATTGCTTTGTAATTAGGAAAAATAAATTATCCATAAATTTTATTCATGGAACAAACCTCCCAAATAACAGTTTCCATCCTTTGAAAAATTGTTTCAATGCCACCTTATTATATAATATATTTTTTATTGAGATACTTGGTTTTCCATTAGAATATTATATATGAGTAATTTGCTAAAAATGATTATGTGCTATGACAAATAAAAAAATCCATCTTAAAGACGATACTTTCCTCTTCAAAACGCCGTATTACAATTATTTATATCTACATTATAACTGTACAATAGTTTATAATGTACTCCGCCGCGCTTTAGGAAATAAGAGTCGCGCGGATGCGGAACACATACATAGTTTACCGAATTTTTTCCGGACAAACCATCGCTCAGACGTAAAAAACGCAAGGAACTTTTTTTGTTGCAAAACAGTCCTCCTATACGGTGGTATTTCTTATTTTCCTTACCTTCCTCCCAGCGCGAAATATTGAAAAATTTCGGAAACAAAAAGTTTATGATTTTTTTTTCTAATTTGGGAAATGTATATTAATCCACATACTTTAAGGTACTTATGAAAAAAAATCAGCTGTATTGCTAATTACTTGTAGTTGTTACCCCTATCGTCTAGCCTATAAACCATTTCAATTTTATTTAATTTAAAATGTGACAGTTAGAAGTGCAACAAAACTGATAAGGAAAGATAATCCTTATCTTTCTTCAAATATTATCACTTCAGTCTGACAAAATTATTAAGTTTGTGAAGGTAGATATAATAAACATCCAATCTTTTTGTGACTCACAGACTCATTAAGTAGTTAGCTTGATTTGGACCACTATTTTACCAGATAATTATCCCTTCGGAACACATTTTTAGATAAACCTACAGTCTGGATTGAGACAGATCCATTCCATTTACTAACTGAAGAAGGTAAAGTGCGTTGTGTAGCTGCAGGAAATCCTATCCCCAATTTTAAGTGGGAATATAAACCTTGCTTAAGACCAGAATGCGATTATACATCTGTGAGTATTCAAAATTATTCGATAATAAGAAATTGACTGATGAGATTGAATTTTATGTTTTAGGTGGAAGGCCAGATAACGGAGAACGAAGGACTCAAAATAACATCAGAAATTAAAATAAACGCAACTGAACCAGGTCTGGTTAAATGTACTGCTAGTAATGTAGTAGGTTCTGAGATAGATGTTACTGCATATCATGTTACAGGTAAGTAGAAAAAGATATAGAGCTTCCTTTTCCTTAATTCCTTTTTTTTCCAGATGTTCCTGACGGATTTGGCATAACTGGATTTGCTGATACTGCAATAGTTGACTCGAAAACTGCTGTTTACGCAATAGGTGAAAATGTATCAATAAAATGCTCAGCGGCTGCTACAAATTACAGTCACGTTACTTGGTTGTTGGGTGAAAATGTTATTCACGAAACTGAAAGTAAGCAACGACCGAATATTGAAATTTCTTCATTGTATTAAAACTTTTTTCAGGAATTACTTTGAATTCTACCAGCACTAATTATTCGAATAGTACAATTTTGAATATCCTTAATAGTAATCGAGATGATTCTGGGATTTATATTTGTCGGGTATTTACTCCCAGTGGAATGGAGAAAACCAAATTCATAAATCTCTTAATACAAGGTAACGATGTATTTGATTTAATTTGTCTGCTAATTTATAAATATTTAGTTGACTTCAATTCAAGACTCATCGTGAAGATCTAATAGTGATTATTTAATATTTTAGAACCTGTTAAAGCTGAAATTGTGGATACAAATATGAATGACGAGATTGTTGAAGATTTTCCTAAGCCTGTTACTATGTATTGTATGGTTAAGGGACTACCAAAGCCGAAGATTTTGTGGTACAAGGTAAATAATAACAACAATCTTTGAAATTATTATGTTTATCTTCAGTATGTTTCTTATTTTGGTAAATTGAACCTCATTTTTCTTACATTAGTTAACTCAGAGGTCCAGCTACTCTATTTTTTCAAATTCCCTTCCCGTTTCGACAACTAGACATGAAGTTTAAGACATCCAAAAATTGCTATCGAATTTTCAGGGTCCATTCTCCTTTCCTAGGTATCTAAGTAAGCTCACACCAGAGTATGTGCTTCATCCTGTCTTCACATTTTCTGCAGTATCTCTTTCCATCTCCTATGTATGTATGTAAAGGTAAATGTGGTGCTGTGCTCAAGGATTTTGAAGTGCTGTGCAGTTGAAAAATATGTGGATGGAGGTTTCTTCTTCCATGCCACAAAATCTGCATTCTTCTTCCTCCACTATTTTAAGCTTTTTCAGGTGCCCATTCAGGCGACAATGTCCCGTTAGGATCCCTATTAAAACTCTTAGCGCAGTTTTACTTTGACTTATGCATTCATTTGATCTCAACAGGTTGTAGTCACCCAGAAGAGTCTTTGATTGTATAAGCCCTACTAGATCTTTCCAATGGTCAGATCGTCTCTTCTTCTTAGCTTTACCTATTTCTTCCAATATTACATTGGGGCTGATTCCGGCCCCCAGAAAGGTATATAAGTCCCCCTCTTTGCTAGGTCATCTGCTATTCCATTTCCATCTATTCCAGTGTGTCCTGGAATCCATAGTAAGGTGACTTTATTGTTCTCGCCTAGTTCATTGAGTTTGTCTGGGCATTCCTACACCATTTTGGAACTGATTACACTAGAGCTCAGTGCTTTAATGGCTGCTTGACTATCCGACATTATGATAATCCTTTGTCTTCTGTATCCTTTATCAATATTGAACTGGGCGCCCTTTTTTATGTCGTGGATTTCCGCTTGAAAGATACTTGGAGTTTTTCCCAAGCTTTCAGAGTGTTTGGTTCATGGCCCGAACACTCCTATCCCAGTTCCTTATTGCTTTTCAGCCGTCTGTGTACCATTGAATGGTAATGTAAGTCTGTAATGTCTGTAATGTTCTTTGAAAAGTTATACTCTTTCATCATACCGTCTTGTGGCATGTCCCATTATGTCTGATTTCTAAGAAGTGAGGAGGTGATTTTTTTAATGATTCCCTCTCTACTTAGTCTGTATCTTGTTCTTTCTACAACGCTTTCCAGCACTATATGTAGAGGGGCGAGGTTGAGAATCACTTCCATGGCTGCCGTTGGGTATATTCTCATTGCTCCTGAAATGCATATACAGGCTATTCTTTGAATTTTGGAGAGGTTTTCTAGGCTAGTTCTACTACTCCACGCAATTGCTCCATAAGTGATGATTGGTCTCACTATGGCAGTGTACATCCAGCTTAGGATTTTCGGGTTACAACCCCAGTTTCTTCCTGCCAGATTTCTGCACACCATTGGAGCCATTTTTGCCTTGTATGTAACCGCCTTTTCGTGTTTGTTCCACAGGAGTTTACTGTCTAGAGTTAAACCCAGATACTTGACTTCTTGTCTCCATTCAATCTCGCTCCCATCAAGTTTTATGGTTATGTTTCAATAGCCTGTTTAGAAGTTTCTTGTCAACTCATGCTTTACTCTGTCAACCTCCATTTGAATTGATGCTCTTATCTAACCAGAAAAACTATTTTTGGTGTACTTAACAAATCTTCAAACCTTCAAAGCGTTTCTATAGGTGTTCTTATCTGGTTTCTCAATCTATTGAAAATTTGGGAAACATTTGGACACTCTTTTACTTACAGTTTGCAGTAATAAACTGAGTTCTAATAGAGATCACGTGATTTTAGGATGATGTTATTTTCAATCCCACCGAACCTAGGATACATTTTGAAAGAAATAGACAAGTTCTTGTATTCAACGAGACTGTAGCTGAGGATGCAGGGAGATATAAATGTGAAGCTGTATACAAAAATAATTATGATGTTAGATTGGTGAAGCTGGTATTCAGAAGTAAGAAAAATATATTTTTCATCATTTTCCAATTTTTAATAATATTATTTCAGATGCACCTGAAACTATACAAGATTGGCTAATTTACATAATAGTATTACTTTTGATTGCCCTTGGTTTTTCTATGATATATTTAATTGTTAGGGTGAGAAGAGAGAGGGTGAGTAGTATTTAAAATTGTAGTATGTCAAAAATATGTTCTTCAAAATGGAAAGAATTGATTTTTTTTTGTACAGAAACTCAAGAGAGAAATGCAGTTATTGGGCCTGGCAAATTTTGAAAAAGGAGCTGTTGAAAATATCAATCCTGAATTAGGAATTGACGATCAGGCTGAACTGTTGCCATATGATAAAAAATGGGAATTTCCAATAGAGCAGTTGAAATTGGGTAAATATTTTCATGTTAATTATTCCTTTTAACAACTTTTTTATTATTTATAAATAACCTTCTAGGTAAACAATTGGGATCCGGAGCATTTGGTGTAGTTTTAAAAGGAGAAGCCAAATATATAATTGAAGGTGTACCACTAACAACAGTTGCAGTAAAGATGGTGAAAAAAAATGCAGACAATACTTATATCAAGGCACTTGCTTCGGAATTGAAGATAATGGTTCATCTGGGAAAACATCTAAATGTTGTTAATCTACTTGGTGCTTGTACAAAAAATGTTGTAAAAAGTAAGTAAACATGAAATAAAATGTGAAAGCACAGAATACACCTGTCAAACAAGAAACGAAAGCCGGCGTAAATCCTTTGGGTGCAAAATTTTGTGACCTTCAAACTGACGTTGATAAATAACGGATCAAGTTACACTGAGAAAATTGTTCAAAAAATGTAAATTAAATGTTAAGGGGAATATATCGGCAGCGATTTGAGAAAATATCGAAATATTTTTGGCAAAGAATTTTGAGGTAATGGATGTATTGAAAATTAAGAAAAAAATTTATCATGTGGATTAATGTTGAACTAAGAGTTCTCATCGAATAAAAACTTTGAAATGCTAACCAAATTTTGTTGAAAAAAATACGAATCATGAGGTAATTACACATATTAAGCAAAGTTTGAGCCCTTGTGAAGAATTAAATATGGATTAAATGGAAAAACTAATTGATAAGAAGTCTAATTTGAAGCTTTATGAATACTATATAAAAATCTCAGAATCCTCAAATTACTTATGACCGTACAATTCCTTATTGAAATTCGGTTGCTACCACTAAAATATCGGATAAAAATCCATCGCTCGCTTTTCTATCCTTCTATGACTGACATTGTCTCTCTGCTTCAGTAGTCGCGTGCCGTTCCATTGTTGATACAACTCTCGCCGGTCTCGGCGGTCTCCCAGTTCAGTACTGACGAAGCTTATAGAGTAGTACGTGAACCAAAATCCGCTTGGACCGCTTGGCTACCTGTTACATGTTACATATTTCTAATAAAATTTTCGTTATGTGAACTTAAACGTGAGAACGTAGGGAAACAAAAAAATATACAAAGCATAATTGTGCAAGGTCGAATTTGGTAGATGGTTGATGTCAATTTGAAGGATTAATTATCAACCCATAATAAAACTTTTAGTAATATAGAAATTTTTACAAATTATTGTTATTTGCAGGAGAATTATTAGTAATTGTGGAATACTGCAGATTTGGAAATCTACAAAATTATCTGCTGAAACATCGACAACATTTCGTAAATCAAATCGATCCCCAAAATGGGAAGGTAAACTATCTCATAGGCCAGGAACTATTGGACAGAACCTATTCTATATCCAGTAACAGAAGGTAAGTAGTAAATCTTGAAGTTTGTCGCGTGTTAGGTGCTACATAAATATCCATTCCTTTCAGTAATGCCCACTATCCCAAGATGAAATATGCCACTTTAGCCTTCTCGGATTCTGAAAATAATTCTAATGTACCATCTCCCAGTGCTATGGGTGATTATAGAGCTGATCCTAACTCTGATAACACTGATATGACAGCATTGACACAAGGTAAATTTATTTTCAGTCACTTTGAACATTTGTAGAGTATAATAATTTTGACAGGTGACGACAGTGTCATGCTTAGTAACAACAGTACTCAGCCGGAGTGGAGGTCCAATTACAAAGGAGACTATAAAGGAAATGTCAACCCAATAAGTACGAAGGATCTCATAGCCTATTCGTTCCAAGTCGCCAGGGGTATGGAGTATCTAGCATCACGAAAGGTAATTACTTACCCATAAAATGTATATAATTTTTTGCAGTAAATAAGCCGAGTACTAGTAGTCCAGTAAATGAAGGCGAAAAATACCGTCAACGTGGGCATCTGGTCCATCAAGAATTTTTTTTTAATTTGCAGGTAAAAGTAGGTACATTGAACCACCAAAATGTCAGGTGCCTGAAATTTGTGGGAGGGTCGGAAAATGGCTCTAGAGATCCTGAAAATCCGTTTTCCGCCGATATATCCCGAACTACGATCCCTAGAGAATTTTTGTTCAGACAAAAAATGAAGAGCAGATCATTACCTACAAAAGTTGTCTACATGATTTTTTCCGTTACATCAATATTTTTTGCAAAAATGGTGGTTGAAAAGTTCGCAGTTTTCTGAAACTTAAAAACTGACGCTTCTAGTCCTCGGGTAGCCGTTGTAACGTCTTCAGTCGGAGCTTGATCACAAATAAAACACACGGGCGTACTAGAATCCTCTGCGACATTTTTCTACAGGAAACAACAATATTTATCAAATCATTAGATGTCATCTCAGCCACAACAATATTAATGATCTTAATTAAACAAATGAAACCTCACCGTGTGCTCCAAAAAAAATAAGCTCAAGAATTTCCAATATTTCCCTGTGTTTCTTATCAATAAGAATTCCAAAATTTATTATTTAATAATAACAATGAAATTAATAATGACTTGAATTTCACTTTTTACACTGGAATACTACTAATTTATTCTTGAAAAATCACTAAAGAGATAGTGTTATGTAAAGTTGTCGGTTGTTGACAAACAATGCAGCAGAAAGCATCCACGTGTACACGCACTATAGCAGACGCCGTCGACCACACTATAGATGGGTGGCGTGGCGGCGTGCGAGAATAAAATGAGGCATCCATTACAACAAATTTAGAGACAAATTTTTTTTAATACATTAAATAAAATACTTGATACGCATATCAAAGGAAAGTTCAGAATGTGACCTCTCATCGGGTATGATGCTTGACCGGGAATAATTTTACTGTAAAGAGAAAAAACTGCTCGAAAAAACTCAGGAGAATAGCTGTCTTCCCTCAGAAAACTGAAAATTTTCACGATTTTCCTGAAAACCCAGGGGTCTGGGCCAAAAAAAATTATACCATCGGCAAGAGGATATTCCAACCTTTCTCCCAATATCAATTATAACCGGTTTGACAGTCGAGAAATTCCCGATAAACCAGAGCGCTCGGGAAAACTCCAGAAATCCACAAAAATCGCCTCTTGGAAGACACATTATTCAAAAAAATTCGGGCGAATTATTGGTAGCATTGTTTCGGAATAAATAAAGTACCCCCCCCCAAAGAACCATTATCCAATAGGATTGGCTGAAATCTTAATAAAAATAATATGAATAAATCCATGGAAGCATTAAAAAATCTAGCAAAAACGAATTTTGGTCTGGTTTTCCAATGAACCAGGAGCACGAATTGAGTGGATAAAAACACGCCTTAGTAGCCACAGATCCCTTCTTTCACCCGCACTTTGATTCTTTAAAAAATATTGATTTTCACGCGAGTTATTAAAAAAATAGTAATTTGCTTGGGGACGTCATGCCCTCAGAACGTGCTCTCTATAAGCCGGCCTGGAGCTCAATTTTGGGTCGACGCTCGGGTCATTTATCTCGAAAACTATTTAATTTTTCGAAAAAATGCTAGGGATCATTTTTGTGGGTAAGGAACTGCTCTTCATTTTTCGTCTGAACAAAAATTCTCCAGTGGTCAAATCTCGGCAGATATCGCGGGAAAACGGATTTTCTGGAATTTCAGAGCCATTTTCCCACCCTTCCCCAATGGTTAGGTACCTGACATTTTGGGAATTTAATGTGCCTACCATAACCTGCAAATTTAAAAAAAAAATTGCTTTTGCTGGACCAGTTGCCCATGTTGACACATTTGTTTACTGGACTAGAAATTGTGAATACAGACATATTTGAAAATATTCTGAGTAACATTTTTTCATAAAAGGTCTGTATAGGTTAGTTTTGTGTCTATCAGACTCTCTATCACAACTCTCAAGATGAGAAGTCATCCTTTTCTTTAACATCCATGTCAAAATGGACAAAGAGATTCATACCAGATACTTTCTTGACTCTAACCTCTAGTTTGACATTATTTTTATTTAATATTATAATAATATGTAGGTATTACATGGTGACCTTGCTGCTCGAAATATCCTTCTTAGCGAAGAAAACATAGTCAAGATCTGTGATTTTGGACTGGCCAAGAGCATGTACAAAAATGACAATTACAGGAAACGAGGAGATGTGAGTTATAAGATTTAATATAAACAAAATGGTGAATTTAATGTTCATTTATAACATTTCAGTGTCCATTACCAGTGAAATGGATGGCTATAGAATCTATCAGAGATAGAGTATTTTCTACACAGTCAGATTGCTGGTCCTTTGGAATAGTTCTATGGGAATTTTTTTCTCTTGGAAGAACTCCCTATCCTGGAATGGAGGCGAACGAAAGACTGTATCACAAATTGGTGGATGGTTATAGATTAGAGAAACCAGAATACTGTCCTCAAGAATTGTAAGTGGTATTGAATCCAAAAATCACTGACTGCAACTGTATTCTTTTTTTCTTACAGATACCAGTTGATGACGGATTGCTGGTCGGTTAAACCAGCTTCGAGACCTTCTTTTACAAAACTGACTGAAAAAATTGGTACATTACTTGAGGACACCTTAAGAAGGGTGAGCATTTTCTTATAAAACTTACCTTTAAATAAAATATTTATCGTAAATCTTTTTTAGCACTACATTGATCTCAACGACCCTTACCTTGCCATGAATACCAAAATGTTGGAAGGACAGAGCGATTACCTTTCGATGCTGAGCCCGCCCAGTTTTGATGTAATCGTTAGTCCCAACTACGTGAACGAGACGTCTACTTCTGAAGATGGTTATATGAGTATGAAACCTAGCACTATTTTCAGTCCACGACTTTCAGATGGTGAGTATTTGACAGTAGATAAATGTAAAAAATATCATTACGTGGAAGGGTTTTTTTTTAAGCAGAGTAGGTAGTACACAAACGTAAGATTGAATATCTCATGAGAGATTGGTTGTATAGATTTAGAAAAAAAAATTCATGATAAAAGTCGCCAAGAGAAATTGCTGGACATTATTTTAGAGTTTGTCAAACGTCTGCTAGAGGGCGTAACAACCAACACTAAATAGAAAAATGGGATTTTTTACATTAAATTTTAGAAAAATGTATTCTCATTCAAAATATGTAAAAATCTATATACCATTACATTTGCTTTTTCTGAAAAAAGCTCAAAAATTTGCTACCATTTCAGTTAACGCCATCTAGCAGCGAAGACGAGAGTCAAAAAGTCACAACCAAGTAAGCGTTTTGTAGTGTAAATTATGCTCTTTCATATAAGTCCAAATTTGTTAAAATCGGTCAAACGAAACCGGAAAAATCTTGCTTTGTTTAAAAAAACAATTGAACTTCCCCCACCGCTTTATTTTTATAGATAGAATAAAATATTTCAGACAAAAAGTGTAGGTGAATAGTCAGTAAATATGAAAATGATATCATCGATATACTTTCATTAGGCAAACTTCCATAAAAATCCCATTTTTCTACTCACTGTTGGTTGTTACGCCCTCTAGCGGACGTTTGACAAACTCTAAAATAATTTCTAGCAATTTGTGATGCCTTTTGGTCAATATGACAAGTTAACAATAATATTTAAATAAAAGACATAAATTCCCTTGAAGCTAATTTCAAAAAATCATAAGAACGTTGAATCGTTACATAAATAGAAGTAGGAAGGTCGCACGTACGAAGTCGAGCTCAGAGCGTGAAATAGACATAAATGGTATTATTTATATTTACTTATGATGAACTTGACTTGTCGTATAAATATGCAAACGATAGTGTTATAAAAACCACTATTAATATTAGTGTTAATGTTAATGTGAATGTTAGAATATGAATATCACAATTCATAAGTAATAAGTAGTAAGTTTAAGTAATAAATAGAACGTATCCCAGTGCTACAGGTAGTTGTTTTATTCCTGTAAGATGACCCTCCGAGTGACCAGCAACACCATCAGTTGAGAGGCTGATCCACGTCGAATACTACCCCGTAACAACCACATTACAAATTTTTCTTGGCGACTTTTATCATGAATTTTTTTTTCTAAATGTATCTGACCAATATCTTATGAGATATGACAGCTCGCTACCCTTAATTGATCTTCCGGTACACCCTGATTCTTCATTATCAAATTATTAAATATATAATTCAACTTCCAGATGATGTATTTGACTTCAACATCACCAACAGAAAGAACCTGTCATCAGACGAAGCAAAAGGTCACGAGTTGTTACCAATGCTACGAATTAGATCGGAAACCGATAGTGAAACTCCTCTTTGTAGTCCAACTGGAGTATCCAATCCCAGCTACCAACTTCCATCTGCGATCCTCATTAACGATAAAAAGGGTCAAACCGAAATCGTGAAATCGACTGATAATTATGTAAACATGCCGCAAAATAAAAACTTGATAAAAGAAAAAAATATGAATGATGGTAAACTTATAATCAACGTTGATAATAAAAAAGAAGCGCATAATTATGTGAATGGAAATAATCAGGACTGGAGTGGTATTCAGGTTTAGAATTATATTGTTTGTTAAAAATATTCTCGTTAAATTGTGCCTTAGAAATATTTATATTGTTCACAGCCATAAAAAAATACTTTGAAAGGTTATGCTAGATCCTGAAGGTCATTTGTATTTTTTTCGAAAGTATATTGGGCAAGTCGCTCTAATGAATCTGATGATAAACAAACTTTCTCTGCACAACACGTGGTTTTAAATAGTTATTTTGACCGTGTCTTAGTCCATTTAATTTTGATTTGATTTTTCTTTGACATTAATAATAGAATTATTATTTTGATGATTCAGTTTCACAAAATAACGTTAGAAAAACCGAGAAAATATTTCTTTGATGACAAGCCCATTGCTTAGGTATTCTTAAAACTAAATCTGATTGTTTATAAATAAATACAGAACAATCAAATCACAAATCTTCAATCTATCCAAACAATTGTTTTTCCTCAGGGCGATTGTCATTAGTGTCAACTTGTCAGTTGGAGGACATGCCCTTTTGCAGGGTATAATAAAACGAAAATTAAGATAGGCTTGTGCTTCAAGTTAAGCTAGCTCTATTCATTCTTTTCTCTTCAGCATTTCTGTAAATGTACAAATATGTAAATAGTGAAGTTATGATAATTAAGAATAATTAAGATGATATAAAGATCTGAGGGTGATTATGAATTAAAAACAAGTTCTTTATTTGGTACTAAAAATTATTTCAAGGTCAGAAGGACATACAATGAGTTTCTGGAACAATTTGTAATGTAGAAGCTGTGCCTTTGCCTCCCAAATTTCTCTAAAATTGTGGAGCAAATTTGCATCCCCTAGGTCTAATTATTATGTTACATTTTAACAGTTATGTAACCAATTTCGTTACCTGGTCCATTTAGTATTAGTGTTATGCTTCCATTTGTAAATTTTGCATATTTTTTCTCACTAGTTTTATTTATTGTAAGCTTTTTTATAGCAGATTTAAAAAAGCCTTTTAGTCTGTGTAATGAGGCTTATATGATTAATTACTTGAACTGCTTTTTTAAATAATTATTAGATGCTAATATAACTAAAATATTTTAATTTTGGTAGTACAAAAAAGCGAAATAAAAATTGTTGGGATGATTATGGAGACTATTGTGTCTTTTGGGAGAAAATTCAATGAGACAACTGATAAAAATGAGTTTTTATATCAGAAAATGTATATTAATGTACAAATGGATCAATTTCTACTTGACTTTTTAAATCTATCTCATGAAATTACCAAACAAATGTTTTCCCAGTGAAATTGGCTCATTTTATTTATAATGTAATACCAAAGAACTTAATTTCTATATAATTTCAATTAAATTCCTACTGAAATAAGTTTGTAATTGATAGTTTTATTCAATGTGAATGGAAAATAAATTGAAATAACTTATAGATAAGGTGAATTATTTTGAAGTTGGAGAAAAGTGTGGAACCAGACAATTTTTAATGTTTCTTTGCTGTTCTTTTTATCATGATTGTATTGGTAACATTTTTTTCAAATCCATTCTCCAGCTTTTACTGGAAAACAGGAGTTCCAGGCATTATTTTAGCTGTAAACCAAAATAAGGGATGGAATGTACTGTGTTGACACATCAGTTGGGATATCATTGAATTTTTTTTAACAACAACTATATGTTACCAGTATAATTTGTTTTTATTCCGCGTCACCTTTTTAACACACATCTTAAGTGTCTCGGTGTGTTTTGTAATTAATTTAATTGTAGACTATATTATTATGGAGATGTTCAACAAATTTTTTTATAACAATGCCATGTACAATAATAAATTTGGAAAAACCAATTTTTGTTTAATTTATAACCTGACACTTCTCAATAAATAATCCGCTTTCGATCACTTACTTACATAGACCAATAACTGTATGAAAATAACATATATATCGCCATCTACGAATGGGTAGCTCAACTACACTTTTCGTCTTTTCAAA
>CAJUYG010000063.1:0-39808 GCA_910591675.1 Galerucella calmariensis | reverse complement strand
CTCAACAAAACTATCTTTTTACATCAAAATAGTTTGGTTTTCCTCAATAAATAATCCGCATTGAAAGAGACTTGGTTATTGGAGATGTGTTTGTGTGTTTCACAGAGACATTATACTTCTACATCAAATAGAATCTGAGTCTCAAGAATATTCTGTTATATATTTATACCCACCACCCCTCCCACGTCGTCGTTTCCCCCCGCTTTTGGACGCTCTGAGAACTATCAAAAGAGGACAAAAACACAAGCATTGTAGTCAATTTAGTTTATTTTAATAATACTTTAAATACAACTGCAATAATATGTTCTCTAAGGTTTTCTCAGAAATAAACTTGATAAATAACAATAAAAAAATGGTACATAAATTTACATTATTGTACAATAAGGGTATTAAGTAAGTAACTATACATCTGTAAATCATGTATAATATAAAATTATCCAATACTATGCATATTTAAAGGCATTCTATCAGTTAATTTCAAGTAATAAGTATGATGACATGTATAGAAATTAGCTTTACTAGTAGAGATCTTTTCATTTATCCATTTGTTTTGGATTTGCTCTACAGCCCTGGCACTAAGTCACTGTACCATATGCTATATCTCCACTTCCATTCCAAATGCTTCGTGTCAGCTGTATAGACTACTTGTGCAACTAGGGGATTTAGAGTGGTTCAAATGGTTATATCATTTCTTTTCCAAAGTGTTTCATAATATTAACTTTGTCCATTTTGTGCAGATGTTCATCAAACATGAAAAACGAATAGAAAACTGTAGAAATGCTTTGAATATGCAAAGTAATCAACCAATAGTTGACAGTATACAATACTAAATGGATAAAATAACCAATAACCAATAGACTTTGATAATTGAATAGTCCACATACGTTCCCAAGCACAATAAGCATTTACATCATTCACCACTTTTCGGATCGCCAATAAGCTATTGGACAGGTTGTTTCAAAAAAAAGGAGGAACCAGAAAAAAAAAAGAAAGGGATGTGAAGGCCAATGAAAGTGTGGAAGGAAGCAGTGATGGGGGATAATGTCGCTGAAAAGGAAATAAGACACTAGAAAGACGTAGCAGGACACCAGGACGAGTGGAAAAGACTTACAAGGCTATGGGTCTTTTGATTAATTCCTTATAGATTCCTTGAAGATGATTGATGATATCGGTCACAGACTTCGAGTCCCCGGCACCCCAGCCTTTAGGATTTTTGTGCACTAGTCTGTACCGTTTATGTCACTAAACCAGAAGCCCTTATCAAGCTCAACAGTTCTTTCACTGGGTCCTGCTTGGAGAAATTCTCCTCCGAGACTGCTTTCTCCTCTTCCATGCACAAAATTCAGATACATGTGTTTGTTTAGAGTACAGTCTTTCTTTATCTGGTCCCTGCTTTGGTATTCCATGTTAGTGACTCCGAGGGTTCATTAACCAGAAGTTTGCTGCGACAAGTGGCTCCAGTATTCGGGACTGACGCAGTGAAGTTTCCGAGAGAACAGTTATTTTGCCCTTGTCACTGTGGTGACAAAATAAAGACAAAATGTGTGTTCTCACGTGAAGCCCCACTACCTAAGTCAGCAATACAGCCCGCGATGTTTTGTTTGAATCTACCGAGAGTTAGAGGTGCAACGATAGGTATTCAACGTCTACTGGTTGTACAAAAATTACAAGACATAAAAACTTAACAAAAATCAATTTTGAAGGAAGACAAAATATGCTTACACTTTTTATATTATTCTATACAATATCAGACTCTTTCCCAAATTAGTAAGATTGAAATATTGTAAAGCCGGGTACTTATTGGTGAAATGCAGCTGCAACGGTTTCTGCAATCATAATTCATAAAGTTGATGCGTTTTGTAGGACATGTTTGTTGGTAGTCTATTAAAGTTTGCTGCAGCAATAGTTGCAGTTACCTTTAAGTAAGTACCCGTCTTGTAGACAAGAAAAACAATTCAATTAGGCTATACACAAATTATTTGTGAACCACTCTCTATTTTAGAAATTATAAACGATTCATTGATAATACCACATCAACAAGCAGGTATGAAAACCACAGGTTTTTTTTTATTATAAAAGCTCTCCATAGTTGTAATATCATTTATCAAAAGCTGTGTAAAATTGGCAAGTTACAAATAGTGTGATCCCATTATAATTTTTTTAGGATTTGTTGATATGCGCAAGTATAAAATATTTCATATAATATATTATTTATATCAATAGAGTACATTTGAAAAAAAAATCAATACAAAATTTGACACATTTCAACGTATACTTAGAAGGTTGAATTTAATTCTGAGCAAAATTAGTCTGAAAATGAGGCTGGTCGTTATCCATCCAAAAAAGGTCCAGCATGCATACGTCCATTTCTACTACCTATTCGAGTGTTGAAAACTTGACTTAAATTGCTCAGAAATAAAAAATTAATTTTGAATACTATTTTCTGTAGGCAATAACTTACCTAGGCCTCTTTTATACACGAGTGGTTTTGTGTGGTTTGTGGTTGGACGTCACAACTATCTGCAGATTCCTGCGGTGCCGTTCCACCTTTTTGAGCTGTGAGAGTTGGAAGACAACTTGGATCCTTTTGTGAAGAGGCAACGTAAAAGTGGCCAGCCCTTGCTTCTTGCGATGATATCGTCTTCCAGCTCTAACAACACTGCTATAATAAATTAAATATCTTCTTGAACCGTAGCAAATGACATAAAACATTGAAACGACGGATATTTTTTTGTCCGTCCGCCAACCACATTATCACACGTATATAAAAGATGCATCCATTCATCTGGATAAAAATATTTTAATAAAAAAAAGTGAAGATGCCTAACCTTTCTACACTAATGATTGATATTTTAAAGTAGTTAAAGTATACTTAGAATTATCTACGCAGATGTAGGAAAAGATAGAGCTAACTATCAATATATTTTTCTAATAATTCGATTGGACAGTCTCGATTTTTATGTTTATTTTTTTACAATAAACTCACAAGTCAGTGGTATTTACATAATTAATATCATGTTGTTGTTTTGGATAATCGCATCAGTACATGTTGCTCCAGTCGTGAACATTCGTTCTTATACGTCAAGGTCGAAAGGAAAATGACTCCATAGATAGCACTACACTATATACGATCCATCATAACATGGAGGTATGTAAAATCATCAATTTATGCGATTATCCAAGAAAATACATTATCATTAACAATACTAACAACATATTGCAATATTGAGAAACTTAACAATTTTTCATATTTACAAAAACAAAATTAATTGCAGTACTATCCTTGTCAAAATAGATAGTAGCAGAAATATGTAAAAGAGAGCATCTTGAAGGAGACACTAAACTCTGCTTACAGTACCACTAGACCAACACTAATACTTTACAGTATCTTACACGAGTTTCTATAACCAAGATCTCTAAAGAGGATAACTTGGTTCAGTATCTGCACTAAGGCCACATGTGACCCATTGTACATCCTCCCGAGGAGTTGTCCTCCTAGGTCATCGTCCACCCTGCCCTTCCCAGGAAGGTGGACAGGTCACTAGGAGACATCTCCGTTATATCGGCAGGTGTAGGCCAAGACTCACCGAAAACACACTCTCTTATTGACGATAACTCTGGTCACTCGCATAAGACATGCCTGACAGTTTCATCTTCCTGCTTACACATCCTGCATAGAGGTGTGTCCACTAGCCCCATAGTATGGAGGAGTTTCCTTAGTTGACAGTGGCCAGTCAGAAATCCTACTGTTAAACGTAGGTTTTTACTGGTCATCGTCAAATATTTCTTCGACGTTAGCTTCCCAGGGTGATCCTGGCAAGACTGCATCCTTTGATTCCATCCCATCTCTCAAGGGATTGAGCATGGGTGTAACGTTTGGATAACTTGAGGATAACTTGGTTATCGAAACGAGTGTAAATAAGTGTTGGAATAGTGGTAGTGTTCAGAGTCGTAATAACAGATGTGAAGATCTAAAAATGGGTTTCTGGTGGTTCATCAAAATGTTTACAAGTAAAAGGATTCAAAAACCACGAACAAAACGATTTATCATGTTTATGCTTGCATTTTCCTCTTCGATTGTGAAAAATTCTACTTTGCTCTGAATCTATACTAGAACTTTCCGAATCGCGGACTATACTGTCATAACCACTTTCGGCTCGTCTAGATATAGCCGCCGGGCTATGTTTCGACGTTCTAGGAGTCGAGTCATGACCACTATCGTATTCTTCGATTTTTTGACTACCATCTCCGAGGTTACGGCTTAGCTTTATCGCAGCTATTCCAGTTTCCAAATTCAGGATGGCACGATTCAACCTCTCAACTGAAAAACAAATTTACTTTGAAATGATACAGATTTCAGCTGTTTTCAAACAACTAAGGGTGGGTATTATAAAACGATTTTGACATGGCGGAGATAACTTTGTCGAGTGGAAGAGCTATCGATTAAAGTTAACTTTAAGGAAAAACCAGGTTCTCGTGATTTGATAGTTGCTCTGTTCTGTCGGTTCTGTCAAAAATTTGGCATTTATAACCTAAATTATATTGTGAATATTAAATGAATATTGAATTCTCCCACTAATGATAGAAAAGATTCAATTTCCTCATTGGAAAAATTTATGGCTCGTCTATCCATTTAGAAGGGAACAAATAAAATAAAAATTCGACACCGGGAACGAAATAACAAATACACCAAACAGACATATCAAAACTAGACCATAAAACTAAAGTCAAAATGCCAAAACTCCAGGTCATAGAGAATATAATATCTCTTTGCTCCAGGCTATTCTTCTTTTCATTTTCCTTTTTTTTTTTGAGAATGTGATAACATTTCATGGTTAAATAATGATAGAAGGCTCAGGATGTGGATTTTACTCGAGAGCACTGAGCCTAAAGATTAAGTGAGGAATGGGAAACAATACCAGCGTGGTTCAAATAGAACTGGCTGGTATCTCAATTGACACAAAAGAACTAACCAGAAGAGGAATTTCTGGCAAAAAACATAACAATCTGCACTGATAGTAGACAAGTCCTATTAGGCTTGAACAGTCAACGTGTTATATCGAGGCTAGTACTAGAGTGCCACCAAGATTTAGCTGACGCCTCGGCAGATAACAATATTATCCTGAGGTGGGTTGAAGGGCACGACAGGAGTGAAGGAAATCACATTGCTGATTCTTTAGCCAGGAAAGCCGCTGGACTGAAAATTCTAGGACCCAGTGACACCTACGGCCTAACGACTTCGACAATTGCGGAACTAGCCAAACGTTACACCCATGCTCAATCCCTTAAGAGATGGGATGGAATCAAAGGATGCAGTCTTGCCAGGATCACCCTGGGCGACACTGGGAAGCTGGCGCCGAAGAAATATTTGGCGATGACAGGAAAAACCTGCGTTTAACAGTAGGATTTCTGACTGGTCACTGTCAACTAAGGAAACACCTCCATACTATGGGGCTAGTGGACACACCTCTATGCAGGATGTGTGAACAGGAAGATGAAACTGTCAGGCATGTCTTATGCGAGTGTCCGGAGTTATCGTCAATAAGAGAGTGTGTGTTCGGTGAGTCTTGGCCTACACCTGCCGATATAAAGGAGATGTCTCCTAGTGACCTGTCCACCTTCCC
This sequence comes from Galerucella calmariensis, assembly GCA_910591675.1. Taxonomy (NCBI): domain Eukaryota; kingdom Metazoa; phylum Arthropoda; class Insecta; order Coleoptera; family Chrysomelidae; genus Galerucella; species Galerucella calmariensis. The sequence continues at coordinate 34,184 of CAJUYG010000063.1, read as the reverse complement.
GAGGACAGGCTGGACAATGACCTAGGAGGACAACTCCTCGGGAGGATGTACAATGGGTCACATGTGGCCTAAGTGCTGTGAGCCTACACACTCAGCCTTCCTACTCAGATACAGAACCGACATTTCAAAACCTAAAGTTAACATGACTGTTAAATTCAAAGTTAACTTCAAGACATGTTTATAATACCCGCCCTTAATGTGTCAATCTGTCTTCAAGGTACTTATTGAATTATTTCAAGACGCAACTGTTCCGGGACACCGTACTACCGAAAATGGCTTGCCTGCTAATCGTTCAGGCCATTCAGGAAAAGTCAGCTAGACTCCGTTTCACAAAAGAAGACACGTGAAGTTGAAGTCGTATGCGCGACTTGTTGTCAATACCAGCGCCATATGGTAAAATTGACATTCGAATTTAAATAAGTAGCGTATTAGAGTCTGTCAGCCTTGACTGTGGATAATTTTTCCTTCAACACTAACAAGTTTTTTGGGAGGCATGGTTTTAGATCGAACAAAGCACACAACATTTGCCAGTAAATGATTGCTTCGAACACAACCTCAAATGTCAATGATAAAATTGCTGTCGACATGAAACTTCGTTTGTAACGCAATGGCATGAGACGGTCGTTACGAGGTGACGTAGATAAACAAGACCAATTTCGGTTTCTGCGCAAGTCAGTTGGCAAACTTCACGTGACTTCTTTTTACGTGGAACTGACTCTACAACCACCTACAGTTACTTCTATTCTATATTTTTACCTGAAGGGAGACTATTAGGAGGCGGTAGAGGTTGAGACTTTATGAAATCCGAAACCATACTAGAATACACTCCGTTTCCAGTTAATCTTAAAGTGATTTCCTCTTCTTCTAAATTAGGATTCGAAGCTCCATCTGGATGCCGCAAATTGGAGATATTATCTTGTTGATTGTGATTATATCTAGAACAAAAATAAGGTTAATCATCAATGATTTACTCTACAGTATAGGTACTCACTTTTCAAACCCCCCACCAGAATCCAACTGACTTTTTTCATAAATATTCTGAGTGCTGCTGAAAAACGAATCCATGTGCCAATTTTGCGAAGCTGTCGGTCGACACATGTTAATTTTACAATTTTCGCAGAATTTTTGTTGTACATAAACAGGTTCGCTGTATATGCTACCATCATCGTTCCTTTCCTTCTCACTACCAAACAACATATCCGCAAGCGTTAAAGATTCACATCTCGTCAAAAGTTTATCTTGATTTGTACTTTTAAAAGAGTCCACTTTCGCTTTCGAAAGTTCGTTGCTGTAAAGCTCATGAAGACGTGTAAGTTGACCCAATTTTTTATTCGAAGAATCTTCGATTGTATTATCAACATCTTCGTAATCGTTATAGTATCCATTCGTATCTAAATGGTACCTGGGTAATATCCGTTCCAGGTCGCTTAAAGCCGACATGGAGTCAGTAAAATTCGATATTGCTGTTAAATTTTCTCGACTAAGTATCCTCAGAGGATGATCCAACGGGCTTTCTTGATCTTCTTCGGGTAAAGGGTTTTCTAAGTAACCCATGCATAAAGCGATATCCTCTTCGGTTACTTGAAGGCAACTATCTTGCGTGGGTACCGGCTCCAAAGGTTCTTCCACTTCAATTATTTCTAGTACTTCGTCTTGACTGTTTGCTTCTTCGTAAGCAAGTTTTTGGTAGTTATTATATTCGGCGTTGGAAATCATCCTGTCTTTGAGAATTTGATCTAAGCTTTCCAGTGATACTTCCCGACTGCTTAAAGGTTGAATAAGTGGAAGAGCTGGAGGTAGTTTAGGTTCGTCTTCATCTTCACCGTCATCTTCAATAGAGTTGGAGTTGTGGTGAGTATCCTGTACAGTATTTGATCTGGCTGAGTTTGTATCATCTTCTCTCTCTCTTCTAACTTCAGTTAAACTGTTAGTTTGTTCGCTGGACCTAAACTGGGTCAATTCCTTTATAGAGTCCTTCAGTTTTATCTGAGCTGCTCTTGGAATCACATGTCGTGATTTCTGGATTTGTATTGTTTGATGCTCCACCCATTTTCTTATCATGTTTTTCTTATGACTGTCCATATATCCGTAGGATAAGCTGCCGTCTTCTTTCATCGGACCATCTATCCATGTTTCGCATTTACGTACATGGCATTTTTCCTTCATTAGATGAAAAGCTTCTACCACCTGAAATAAAAATAATAGGTAATTGTCTAATGAAGATAAAGAATAGATAACTAGCTCATCTAAGATCTAAGAAGACTTTTACCTTCGATTTGGACACTCGTGGTCCATCTATCCACTGTTCATCACTGCATTCGTTTTTTGAATACTTAGGCGACTCTGTTTTCGACTTGTTGACGTCTTTTCTACTCGGAGAAGATTTAGTTGAACTATTATGACTCGGGGAGCTTTTGTGACTCTGGTTAGTTCGTGATATGATTCTTTGTTGTATTGTTTTGTCTTCAGATTTAACTAGTTTAGAAGATTGCGGTTTTTGTTCGGCAAGAGAACCTCTTAATGCTTTACTCATCGAACAACGATTGTCACCAGAGTTAAGGCTGGGTATATACACGGGAGGATGTTCACCATCAGTTGCATCATCAGCTCTACCAACGTATATAACTGTATCTGCAGATAAATCACTGCTTGATGGATCCGGTTCACTGCTGGTTCCTGCTGTTTTGGAACCATCTTCTCCTGAGCTTCCTGAAAGATTTAACAATCAATAATGTGAAACGTAGACTGGTATGGAACTGCCTTCAAAAAACTCTCAACCCTGACAAACCACAACATGACAAAAGAGGGTCCCAGGGCAGAGATAAGAAGAGTGAAATTCAAACTACGCGCCACGCTACTCTAGCGCTACAGTGCCATCTACCGAAAACTCTAAACCTCAGATTTCGCGATATTTCCTTTTTATGCATCACTTACCCTTCAACTTCAACTTCAACACTAGGAGAACATACCTCTGTATTTCTGGCAGAGATTTATGCTATCTTAGAATGTGTCAGAATTAACCAACATAGGACTGACACTCATAGGATAAACATACTAACTGACAGTCAAGCAGCCCTTGCAGCTTTAAAGAATGCCAGAAAGAACTAAATGAGCTAGCAGACCAAATTAAAGTGAGTCTAGTGTGGATGCCAGGACATAACGGTATTTCTGGAAATGAACAAGCTGATGAACACGCGAGAAGAGGTTTAGCTGCGGCTCTTGGGACCACAAAGAAGGTAGTCCGAGGACAAATACAAAAATGGGTACAAAGCTAGCATAGACTTCAGTGGAGGAACACTCCAAGCAGGTAGGTACACAGTAAAACCTTCATAGGTGACACATATTGTGTAAAACGGGCCGAAGAACTACTGAATATCAGTAGGAGTAAGCTGAGAATTATTACAGGTTATCTAACGGGTCATACCCCGGTAAAAGATCCCCTGCATAAAATAGGGTTATGTAACGAGGACCTGAGCTGCAGACTTTGTGTCATGGAGACCGAGACAGTAACCTATATCTTATCTGACTGTGAGGCACACTGGAGTATATGGCACACATCCAATGGACCTATATCATCTACTCGAAGGTGAGGGGATAACTGGATGGGTGGACTAAATATGGGAGTAAGCCAATAGGCTGCAGTGATCCCGGCATCAGAACGGCTCGCAAAACACAAAAAAAACATTCAACTTTTAAAAATGTTTATTGTTTACTCTGTTCTGGTTAAATAAGAAGATTTAATAACCCCACTTTTTTATCATTTATTTAATTTTAAGAGATTGTACCATTACAATCAGCTCAAGCTTTTGTCTCGTTCACTGCTAAGGCACTCGAGGGAATCTAATGTTTTGTTTCTGTCTTTGAGTCGTAAATAACGATATCCCACTGGTTTATAGCCATATTTCCTGGATTCAATGGACTTAATCGACCAAATAACGGGCAGGAGATAAAGAAAATGAAATAATTTAGCTTGTAAGATGTTTTTTCTAGTTTTTTCTTTTTAAATTGATACAGCGACGTTCAGAAAGTTCTTCTCAGTTGTTAAAGTGAATATACAATTATAATTACTAGTTTACTCACCTCCTGAACCATTTCCTGTCGCAGTAGAAACAAACTTGATCCTTTTTCGCCTCATTCGATGTATCCTAGAAGCCAGTTGGACAGTCGTTAGGGTATCCAGATAATGATTAACTAGCGGTGAAACGTGAGCTATCATAGTAGCATGACAAGTAACACTACCCAGACATTCTTTCAGCAAATGCGTCAACTTGTGCTCTTTGTACGGCAAATGTTTTTGTCCGTTGAAAATAGCAAGAATAATGTTACCAACTCCAGATAACGGAATTCCACCACTGGATTTTCCTCGATCTGAGTTACCTAAGTCTATTAGATGTAAGCGGCTTCTACCTCCTGCAACTGTTAAATAAACTGCTTACCTTCCGTACATTCAACTTGATTCACACTGTATATATATAAACTTACCTCCTCCCTTTCCCGCAACGCTATATTGATAAACGTGTAACGTAAATAAGAAATGCGAGTCTCTAGAATCTTCCTTGCGACAAGATCTACAATCCACTGCAGCATCCAGATAATGAGCAGCTCTTTCTGCACTTGGTACTCGTAACTCACAATGGGGTGGTTGGTTACCGAAAAGGTGTTCGTCTCGCAGATACATTCCAGGCGATTGCTCAGAATCTGGAAACAATGGTGTAAGTCAAAATATGAAATTTGGATACCACCCTGTTATTATACCCGATAAAAAGAAAACAACTAACGGAATATCAAATGACTTTTGACTGTACCGCATAGAAACATGAAATTCTTTTGCAGTATATCAATTACTTTGCGGTGAATTAATGTGTTTGTCAACGGGTATCATGTTTAATGTTGCGAGCGGTGAATAAAGTTCAACCTCGAAAGAATAAGTTGCTAATTCACACGCGAACTAAATGAACGGGATTTATTTGTTCCACACTAACTTCAAACATAAAAGCTGTTGTTGTTGATAACCGTACTATAATAAACAGCAAATATTACTCCAGTTGAGAGGTTTGTGAATATGTTATTTTGCAAAAAAGTGTGGGTTATTAGTTTAGGCAAGTTTTTCTTTAAAATATGATAATTATCTACTCTTGTATTTGGAAGGAGAGGAGTTCAAATGATAATGATGATGATAATGATGACGCCATGAGAAAGTGCGCCCAGTTCAATATTGATAAAGGATACAGAAGACAAAGGATTATCATAATGTCGGATAGTCAAGCAGCCATTAAAGCACTGAGCTCTTGTATAATCAGTTTCAAAATGATGTGGGAATGCCTAGACAAACTTAATGAACTAGGCGAGAACAATATGGTCACCTTACCATGGAATCCAGAACACACTGGAATAGAAGGAAATGAAATAGCAGATGAAATAGCAGATGAAATAGCAGATGAACTAGCAAAGAGGGGTACTGAAAGACCTTTCTGGGGGCCTGAACCCTTTTGTGGAATCAACCCTAATGTAATATTGGAATAAATAGGTATAGCCGAGAAAAAGAGAAGATCTGACCATTGGAAAGATCTAGTAGGGCTTATACAATCAAATCTTCTGTTGAGATCAAATGAATGCATAAGTCAAAGTAAAACTGCGCTAAGAGTTCTAACAGAGATCCTAACGGGACATTGTCGCCCGATGGGCATCTGAAAAAGCTCAAAATAGAGGAGGAAGAAGAATGCAGATTTTGTGGAATGAAAGAAGAAACCTCCATCCACATACTTTCCACCTGCACAGCACTTCAGAATCCTAGAGCACAGCACCTGGGAGATTACTGGATCGATTAGGAACATTTACCTAAGTTGAAGCCTGCAGACATCCTAAAATTCCTCCGGGAAATAGAACTGATGGAACTACCAGTTTCGGAGACTCTCCTCAGAAACTAAGTAGGAAGGGGGTACAATAGACCTTTCAGATCTCAGTGAATATCACCGCAAAATACATACATACCGTATCAAAAATTAATATACGTGCACTTTAGTATTATAAAGACAAAATGAGGTTAGACTAGATTTACCAATAAGTCCTAAGAACGAAGAGTTAGGGAAGGTCGTATTTCCCCAACTCTTCATGCATATTTCAAGTGTAAAATACTCGCATCTAGTGATTAGATTGAAGATTGAAGATTAAATTGAAAACCCCAACTGGAAGTATCTTTTATCTTGACATTAATAATTTATATGGAATTTCTGAGACCAAAAAATATTACAAGTTCGAAAACTAAAGCTAAATAACATTTCAAACAGTCTTTCCGTGGTCCTGAACATTTTATGATTTGTAAGATACGAGGTCCTGATTTTAAGCACTTGATATGCAAAAAATTAAATAGCTGTTGAAATTACGTTTTTTTTGTTTTAAAATAAAGCAACATTGAAAATAATTTAAACTCGGTGCTAAATTGAGAGAGTTATAAATGTAATGAATCAGTTGATGGAAATAAGAAACTTCCAGAAGTTTTAATGCAAGTTGGTTAACCAGCAAACTTTGTGTAATAGTTTACCAAGATAATTTAAGTATCTCATCGCAAAATTCGATTACGGTTTCTATGAAACAATAATCCCGCTTGTTACAAAGGAGATTTTCTCTTCATTCTTCTAATAAAGTACGAAAAAGATCATAAACAAGTCCGATTATTAATATTAACTATTCATAAAAGAAGCTCGTAAATAAGAAACATTCTTTAAGCTCCTTAAAACTCATCCCTTCATTCAGTATACTCGAAAAAAAGGTTGTAAAACTGTTATAAGAAAGCTGTTCGGAAGTTTTCGATAACAATAAAACCCATCTGCTACACGATGACATGCTGTTGGCAATATGAAAGACACCTTGTTTCCTCGCTGAAACTTGCCTGAGACATTGTTGTCGCTAATAACATCAAGACCCTCATCGTACATCTGCTACTTGTGTGTAATTTCAATTTTAAACATAAACATGACTGAATATTCCGGATATTTGAGGTGGTATGTTTGGTGTTAGTTATGTTTATAAGTGGCTGACTATGGTTATTTCAAAACCGGTTATTGTTATAGTACGAGTGTTTTACTTGATTTTTATGGAAAGTAGATAACATCATAGTTAGGGAGGCGAATAGGGGATTTTTCGGGAATACTATTTGTTTGCCTGGGCCGCGAAATACCTTTTTAACGTACCGAAAGAACAGTTATTATACAAGATAATTTTGAGATCGTTAAAAAGTTTCGCGACCATGTCATACACACTTTTTTTCATGCAATCGTTAAAATTATTGAACTAAATAATTGTAAATAAATATATTATTGCTCTGAAATCAACAGCTGTTCAATTTATTTAACAATGTCACCGTTTGCTATGGAAATGATATGTTTCAATCTATACAAAATATTTTGATAGTTCTTGACAAAACGCAAAATGTCTGATACTGATAGCGATATTTCAGTACCTTCCACTCCTCCTAAACTCAAAAGCGTTGTAAACTCAATAAAAATTATAGTCAATAGTCCTTGTCTTTGTAGTATTTTCGAAATGTAAAATTTGGAAGTGACGGTTGGTTTCGCAGCCGTTGCTATGGGTAACGGCCGCGAAATTGAATTTCGCGGACTCTGCTGAGGACGCGAAATATTTTTTTGCAAGCTTTTACTTCTGTAAATCTTGAATACATTTTTTTCAACCACAAAATCTTTATCTTTTACGTAAATAAATAGTAAACATACTGTACACAAATTGTACGTTCAAGAAACGTATATCCTGGGAAAAGATTAAATATAAACAAAGGTGAAAATGATGAATGAGGTATCAAGGTATAAGTGAAACACCATCCGTCATAGTCCCAGTAGCCGAGGAGAAATATATGGATACGAATCTACACGACCCTAATGTACAATACGACTGAAAAGACTAAGCAAAATTATTGAGTACAGACAGGATCGGTTTATTTACTTTTTATATTGAAATATCCCAATTTAAAAATAGTATGATGATCATACTGCAGGTAGCTCCAAAGAATGATTATACTAGAAGAGTTAACGGATCAATAGAAAGTGGAGAAGCTTAAGAATGTCTTTCTGGTTTACGTCTTTAGGATGGGATTTTAAGAATTCTGGCTGCAGCAGGAATCTCACTAATACTTCTGGAAGTACTTTCTCCAAGATAGGCCAGTCGATATAGGTCATTTTAGACCAAAAGTACAAGTAATTAGCAGTACGTTTGACCTTTAAGTATGTAGATTAATATAAAAAAAAGTTTACCAGTCTATCGATTTCCCAAATAAAAAAAAATGAAGAATTTTTTTTTTAATCTTCAATATTTCACGCTGGGAGAAAGGTGGAGAAGAATAAAAATACTAACGTGTAGGGAAAGTACCTTGCAATAAAAAAGGTCTCTTTCATTTTTTTCGTCTGATCAATGGTTTGTCCATAAAAAATTCGGTGAACTAAGTATGTGTTCCGCATCCGCGCGACTCTGCTGCACGGCGGAAAAAATATAAATATTCAATCAGATTTTTTTTTCAATCTTTGGTAAGAGTTGAGGTTGTGAATAATAAATAAAAGGTAATAAATTTATTTTTACATATTTTTATTGGAAAAAGGTATGAAAAAAATTATATCTTAAAATTATATATTAATAGTCTTTTATACATTTTCACCATATACATTTTGTTCGTTGGATATTAATCTTCATATTACAGGAGTATCAAGTTTTATTTTGGAAAAATAAAGAAGATTCCTACCCGAATCTATAAAAATTGCTATAATACAAACAATCATTGAATCCAGAAATGTATGTAAATTAATTAATTTTGTAATTATATATCTTTGATCTTAGAAGTTTCCCCAACATTTCTACGCAAAACCCCATTGAAATTACTTCAGTTTTATCATAGTTACAGTATTTGATATATATTTTCTTGTAAATTCAAGATTCCTAAAATGTACAAAATAATGAAAAGTGCCGTATTTAGTAATTAGGAAAAATTAATTATCCGTAAATTTTATCTATGGAACTGACCTCCTGAATAACAGTTTCCATCGTTCGAAAAATTGTTTCAATGCCTCGTTATTATATAATATATTTTTTATTGAGATACTTGGTTTTTGATTAAAATATAATATTTTTATTTTATATGAGTAATTTGCTATAATGTGTTATGACAAAAAAAATACCATCTTGAAGCCGACACTTTCCTCTTCAAAACGCCGTATTACAATTATTGATATCTACATTATAACTGTACAATAGTTTATAATGTACTCCGCCGCGCTTCAGAAAATAGAGTCGCGCAGATGGGGAACACATACTTAGTTTACCGAATTTTTTCCGGACAAACCATTGCTCGGACGAAAGAAACACGGGAAACTTTTTTTGTTGCAAACCACTTCTCCTACACGGTGGTATTTTTTATTTTTCTCTACCTTCTTCCCAGCGCGAAATATTGAAAAGTTTCGAAAAAAAAAGTTAGATTTTCTTTTCTAATTTGGGAAATCGATTAGTCTACATACTTTAAGGTACTTATGAAAAAAAATCAGCCGTATTGCTAATTACTTGTAGTTGTTAACTCTATCCTCTGTTAGAAGATTAATTATTGGCCTTTTTTCAACGAACTCCTGTGGTAATCATAGTAAACAGAAAAAATTGTAACTTACCATTCGCGTATCTCGCTAAAAGATCTTTGAGTTGATTGGTTGGACCACATACTTCTACTGCCGAGACGCGCACCGAAAATCTAGCACCAGTTTTTTGTCTTTGTTCGTTGATTCCTTTGAAAAGCCATGTGATGGCACAAGGGATGATTCCAACTGTGTTGGCATTTTCGGGACTTCCCAACATAGTGTAAGATTTTCCTGTAAGATTAAAATAAAAAGAAATCAAAGTATTATTTAATAGATATTGAAGAATAATAATTATAATTATCCTAACGCTTTGTGAAGTTTTGAAATTGTTATTTATGATACAAGTGCGTGAAGTTACTTTTGCGCACGAGTTGCGAATCCTCTATTCCAACAACAACCGCTAACACATTTCGAGGGTCTGTACGACCACAATCGACATCAGGGAATTGAATTCTCACGGAATCACCAATTTGAGCAGGAGGAAACTTTTTTTTTGAGATTAGCAAAATTTTTGTTGCTTGAAGTAGAAGATTCTCTTTTGCAGATACTCTTTTTAAATAAATTAGCTCGTGTTGTTCAGTCAGTGCTTGAGATGAAGATGTCTAAAAACTTGTCGCGACCGGCAGTGTCCGAGAATTTACCGGACCTCATTTGTGTTTGTCGACATATTACGGTGAAAGTCTGAATGTATGATAGAATTAAGAAATGTTCGGACTTTCACCAAGGCATTTGACATTTGTCGACATCCACCGGCGAATGTTGACATCTATTATACTTCCCGGGCTATATTCCGGTAGAAAATAAATTACACTTTTGATCTACAAGATTCACTCAACCATTTTGGTTTGCGTTAGAATAATAATTATAATCAATTTTTGTTTTTATTTCATTCCTTTTGAAGTGGATATTTTCTTTAACCGCGTCAGTAATGGTTATGTAACTAAACATTCATTGTCCTTGGCTCCCTGATTCGATTACAGCGAAAAAAACTCTATTAAAGTTCAGTAAATTGCCTTTTTCTTCAGCGCACAACCACTTGCATTAAACTTTCATAGTGTTGGGACAATGCCAACACAAATAGACCAGGAAATTTTACCGCAAATTACATTCTGGATAGAATGGTCGACTACATTTTCTTAATTTTTGGTTTATTCGGTTGGCAAATAACAGTTGTGTGTCAAAAATGCAGATAATGCTTTAGAAGCCTATGAATATTGGATGATAGATAGGAAGAGAGGTATGCATTTCATATTATAAATACTTTTCCTGGTCTAACAGTTAACTGTAAAAGATAAGCCATATATTTTTCCCAAAAATGAAACTGCAAAATAAACTGGTATTAAATGAATAGACTCTATTTTGTTCTTTAAGAGTATATAAACGACCAGAGTTCATGAAATTTATGCTGAAAATACTTCATTTTTATAAAAGCAGGAAGAATTACATCAACTACAACTACACCTTGCATGTTGGAAAGTTTCTCAAAACAATTTTCAAACTTTAAGGAGCATCTGGTCCTCCGGTTTTATACCCTGTTAGGTGATTCATCACATTTTAACGGTAGACGTAAAAAATGCCACAGTTTCTTCACCCGTCCTGGAAGGATTAAATACCAGGTTCAAGAGAAAAAATGTGAATACAACGGAGTAAAACATTTGAGACAACTGAAGCTTATTGCTATGAAGTCAGAACCTACAACTTATTGAGAAGGCACCACAACAGGCTCAATGGCAAACCAAAGTTGGTAAGATCATTGTGGGCAAATAATTACGCTTTAACCAAGCGCAAGTCTAACATCTGGTAAGTTTTCCTTACTTGCCTTCATCAGTTGTCTCCAGATGAAATATCTGACTGTAAGGAAGCTATTAAATCATTAAAAAAAACCACCTCCTCACTTCTTATAAATCAGACATCCTGGGACTTGCCACAAGACGGTATGATGAAAAAGTATAGCTTTTCGAAGAAATTCGTTACGGAATTGAGCAACAAGAAGGAATGGGATCCAAATACCATTACCAGACTTGGAAAAAATGCCATTCAATGGTACACAGACGGCTCAAAAGCAATAGAAGGAATTGGGATAGGACTCTGAAAACTTGGGAAAAACCCCAAGTATCTTTCAAGCGGGAATCCACGCCATAAGAAAGTGCGCCAAGTTCAATATTGATAAAGTATACAGAAGACAAAGGATTATCATAATGTCGGATAGTCAAGCAGCCATTAAAGCACTGAGCTCTTGTGTAATCAGTTCCAAAATGGCGTGGGAATGCCCAGACAAACTGAACTAGGCGAGAACAATATAGTCACCTTACTATGGATTCCAGGACACACTGGAATAAAAGGAAATGAAACAGCAGATGAGGGGGACTGAAATACCTTTCTGGGGGTCTGAACCCTTTTGCGGAATCGGCCCCAATGTAATATTGGAAGAAATGAGTAAAGCCGAGAAAAAGAGAAGATCTGACTATTGGAAAGATCTAGTAGGGCTTATACAATCAAAGACTCTTCTGGGTGACTACAACCTGTTGAGATCAAATGAATGCATAAGTCAAAGTAAAACTGCGCTAAGAGTTTTAACAGGGATCCTAACGGGACATTGTCGCCTCGATGGGCATCTGAAAAAGCTCAAAATAGAGGAGGAAGCGGAATGCAGATTTTGTGGAATGGAAGGAGAAACCTCCATCCACATCCTCACATCCTCCATCCACAGCACTTCAGAATCCTAGAGCACAGCACCTAAGAGATTGCTAGATAGAAGAGGAACATTTGCCTAAGTTGAAGCCTGTAGACATTCTAAAATTCCTCCGGGAAATAGGACTATTAAGCTATTAAGAGCATAATCCTGGACTGCAGATAATGCTGAAGTCACATCAAAACATTATCCTCAGTACAGGAAATGTTGAAAATAATGAATAATGCCCTTAGACCTTAGAGCTTCTGGACAGATGATATCTACCTTGTACTGATGTGACACATGGTCGAAATACATTCTTATTGGGACACCCAATTGCGTAATGAATATAATTTTTTTCTCTATTATATAAAACATGAGTTCAAGAAAATGTTATTTTGTGCAGCGTCCTATCTCAGACGGATATTTTATTCTCCCTATTCAAATTGATATGCCCTTGATTTGAATGCTGTAACGTTTCTAAAGTTCTGCAAGCACATGGAAAATTTCCAATTTGATAGAAGTCTCGGTATATAGAACGGCAATGCATACCAAACACTATATCGGATTTAGCCGTTTTTCAAATACTGATAAGCTCTCTAAATCCCTTTTCGGAATAAATACAGCTACTATAAAGAGGGTATATCTCCTTCGGTGGGATTAACTCTATTTTCAAGACTTTATTCTTCAGTTCCGTGCAATGGTGTCTTTAAACTCTTATTATGTGCTGAAATCAGGAAATATCTCAGTTTAGCGAGCATTTTGTTTCTTAAAGACTCGACTACTACTAAATAAACGTTTTAAATTTACATAATGTATTTTCCAAAAACATGTGAAGATAGAAGAAAAAGCGTGACATATTCTTACAGGTTTGTATTAAAAAAAATAGTATTAGTGAATGCAGCAGCAGTCACTAAAGCACTGATGTGTAATAAGTTCCAAAATGATATGAAAATGCCTAGGCAAAGTTAATGAGCTAGGCGAGAACAATATTAGCCTAATTAATGTACATCACATAAAACCTCACAAAAAAATACAAAAAACTTGAAAATTCAAAATTAAGTATTTGAAAGGGTTGTGTTGAACATGAAAAAAACTTTACGACGCTAGGCATGCAATTTTCCGGAAATTCGCCGGGTACATTTTTTTGTTTGGTTTTTTCACTCTAGTTGTTTAAATAATGAGAATACAGAAAAATATTCGAATCAAAAATTGTAGCTGATACATTTATCTACAAATTTTATCTGGAAAGTTTTTTTGTAAATTGAAAAGTTCACGAGATACAACTATTATTAGTGCTAGTCAATTCGTAGTTACGTGCGAACGGCACGTGAGCAAATTTATTAACCGTTCGACTTAAAAGTTAATAATTTTGGGCTTATAACATCCCGAAAAAATGAATTAACACATGTAAAATGTAGAGAAAGATCTCAGCTCTCAGATAGAAATACTTTCAAATTTGGAAATGTAGATTTTCTAACTGTAAAATCAGTTTATTTATAAAAACATGGAGCTTACAAGTCAAAAAACAATTATAACTCCTATTTAATTAATACTCATTCCAGCGATAATTCCTTCTAGATTTAATTGCAAATGAGCATTCATCAATATAAAAGCAAAGCCATCCATATTTCGAATTTTAAACAAATGCTTCTTAAAAATCGGGTTTATTTGCATGCCTAATTTTACTTGTTTTTTATACTTCATTGAATTATATCTTTTTTCGAAATTAATACAATTTGATGAAACTCTACCATTTAACACTTAATATACAATTTTTACAATAGATTGATTAGATTAATAGATTAATTAGATTATTAATAGATTAATAGACAACTATTTACAATAAATACTTAAATCAGACGTCTTTCAGCAAACCGTTACGTTACGTTATGTTACGTTGCTTCGTTATGTGCCTTGCTGGCGTGCGTGTGCTCTCTCCTGAGTCACTCTCTCGTTTACGAAGCAGCGATTCATATACTTCGGCCGGGAATCGAACCCGGGACGACCGCGTGGAAGGCGAGCATTCTACCACTGAACCACCGATACAACATTAAAATTTTATGCAAAGCTGGTATTCACACTGCTGGTGATCTACTTGAATTTGTTCGGATAAATTTTTACTATTATTTCCATAATTATTTTGCGCGATCGATCTTTTTTGCTTATTCAGAGCATCGGTTGTCAGGACGGTAGGTTGTGTTTACTGGTTTCTAAGTTTAACACGTCGGTAAGTGATTTACTTACCGTTCAGACGTCGAAAAGTAATAAACAGCATAAAAACAATTTCACCAAAATGCAAAATATATTTTAAACTGATCGAGAAGTATAAATGTCACTTTTGACATTTCGTTCATTTCGAAGAAATTCAAAATATTCCATTCGGAATTTATTTCAATACGATCGCGCAAAAAATGGTATAAGCATCTCGAACTTTTAGGGTAATTACAACGTATGCATGTAGATTCCTCTCGTAAAATTGGACAAAATGATATGAGAATTAAGGGGTCTGGCACATTTACTTTTCGAAGTACAGGGTGTTGAAATTTTGAAAACTTGAATGTTTTAATTCGATAAATTTAAAATGGATGGATAAACTGATTTGACATTCGGCAGGTTGTTTTTAAATGTAAAAGGGCATATTTTGATAGAAATAGTAGTTTGTGCAACTAGTGTGGATATGATGGCCATATCGCACGGGGACGAAGTTTGAGCACGACGCTGTAGGCTTTGCTTAAAAGGAACTAAACTACCGTGTGTCCCGCAACACGTTCTACCTCTTTTTCAATTTATTTGTAACCCTATTTCAAAACACATTTCATATGAATTTTTTTCTTTAAATGTCATTGTTTACTTACTATCGTAAAATTATGAAAAACATTACAATTGATGTTCAAAAATACTACTAGGGAAATTTCGTATATTTTGAAAAATAATGCAGATACAAAAAAAATGTTCAGCACAATTTTGTAGATAAATGTATTAGTTACAATTTTTGACCTGAACATTTTCCTGTAATTTCATTATTTAAGCAATTAGAGTGGAAAAACAAAAAAACAAAAATCTACTTAACGATTTTCCGGAAAATACATGCTTAGGATCGTAAATTTTTTCTCATGTTAATCACAACCTTTTTAAATACTCAATTTTGAAGTTTTTTTTGTAATATTTGTGGCATTTTACGGATATTTTGTATACTTTGACTAGGCTATATAATCATTTTACTGTGGAGTCCTGGAAACACTGGAATAGAAGAGAGGGACCGGAACCCTTTTGCGGAATAAGCTCCAATGTAACATTGGAAGAAGAAATATACTTCAAAGTAATTACAACCTGTTGAGATGAAATTAATGCAGTCTAGGTAAAACACTAAGAAAAAACAAGGATCCTAACGGGTTGTTTTGGCCTGAATGGGCACATGAAAGAGCTCAAAATAGTGGAGGGAAAAAATATAGATTGTGTGGTATGGGCAAAAAAGAGGGGAAAAATATAGATTGTGTGGTATGGGCAAAAAACCTTGGAAGTCTACCGGATAAAAGAGGGACACTAACCTAAGTTAAAGCCTGCAGATATCCTGATATTTCTCCAAGAAGTAAATCCAAAGGAGCTCTGAGATTTTCCTCCGAAACTGAGGGGGCACAATTCAGTAGCAGAGACAGACAGGCTCATGTCATTCGAAACCTGACTTGGACCAAAATCACCGAATTCAATTCGAAACGGCATTAAAAAAATGGAAAATTGGGACCGGAAAAATGTGCCCATTGTCCCTTCCTTAAATCCGCCTTTGTCAATCCAAGCAGTTAAAGACGCGAAATTGGATTGTTTCGGTACTTAACCATATTGTTAAGAAGGGTGAATAACAAAACGAAATGAATAACATTTTTTACCATCATAAAGTCGTAATAAAGCCACCTGTGAAAAGACACTTCAGAACGATATATTAAGCGCCCTTTGCTTTCGCAAACACTAAACATATTTGAATGAACATCCTCAAGATTGGTCGCGCTCCTCTGGGGAATTTCTACGTATAATGCCCCATTTCGATGCAAACTACACTCTGGAAAATGCAGAATAGCAGAAATCTGAGGAGAAAGTGCCTTTATGTAATATATAAGTAGAAGCTGACTTGTTTCGTGCTCCCAGATTTTCCTTCATGTGGGGGAGGACAAAGAGAACGATGAATGTTTATACCTAACCGCTTTCACTTTCTGTATGTTGGTTTTATGGTACATCCACATTAAATTAAACAAGACTCATCTTTACTTAATATCTCGCCATACATTTCTAAATATCTAGCAGTCATTCATTACAGGTATCATTTCTATATATTTCTTCTTCACAAAATTAAACTTACCTAGACCAGCTTGTCCGAAACAAAAGAGGCACCCATCTGTTCCGTTGATCACCGCATGCACTACGTCTGTGAGGGCGCTTGAACATACTTCAGTCTGAAAATAGATAAAAACTTTTATACAAATGATTGAAGATTCATATGGAGTTAATGAGCCTCCAAACATTTTTCCAAAGGAGCCGTCCCTTCGCCGGCACCACCTTGGATTAGACTTTGGATTTTATAAGGAGCTTACAATGCCCCGTTAACAGACCCACTACAGCTTTGACAGTTTTCCTATCTTTGGAAGGTGGTACACTTGGATGGTACAGTAGGTCGCTACGTCCTTACCTGCATTTAATTTGGCATATTATACGGGACTTCGCCGTCGAGCGCTGTTATTTTAGAACGGTGTTTATTGGTTGTTCGTGTTTTATATTTATGTTGTATAGATTTTTTAAATTTATTAATCAATTGCTGAAATGAGCAATAAGTCATATTAATATTTTTATCTTTAATAGCAAAGCTTAAACATTAAATATTTTGTAATATTTGCTTATACAAAATCACGGATTTATTTTTATAATAAGGATATTATATAAACAAGTACATTACGCAAGAAAACACAAAAATTCAATTCTATAGTTAACCAAAGGGGAATTGGTCAGTTCCTTTTGAACGAATTTACTAAATTTTCTTTTCATCATCCATGTAATCAATTTCCTTTCAAATATTATGCCAGTCTCTATACCAGAGTCCGTATATATTTTACTCTCGAATGTATATTGAAAGATTTGAAAAACTATAGATTAAATTTAACACATAAAGCAAACTCCAAACTCAGTATTTTACATTTATAAAATTTTTTAATAAAGGTATCCTGCAGCTGCCTCTCTTTTCACTGTTTTAACCTTGTCAATCTAAATAATAGGGGTATTTAAAGATCAAAATTTGAGATTTAGTGGCCTTATTATTCTGGTGGCTAATGAGTATATTTAATTGAATTTGCGATAAATATCTGCTAGATTATCAATAAGTATCACAAAATTACTAAGATGCTGGATAAAAACTGTGAATTGATTCATTTTAAAAATTCAAGTTTATTTCCTACTTACCTTTTCAAATTCATATCCCGAACATTTTCCGAAATAATCAACATTTAAAAATAAACCTTTGTGATAAAGAATCCTATCAATTTAAATATATATTTCTCTAATCACCCCTGTATAGCTTGAAATAAAATAAGCTTTTCGAACTTATCTGGTATCTACCGGTCTCGTTATTGACAACAAAAGCGAGTCGTAAACATAATTTAGGAGAGCGGCGTCCGTTTGGGACAGCACCTTGAATCAAACCGCCCTGGAGTGAAACATCTTATATTTTTATTTTGTAATATTTGGTCCTGGTGAGTTCCTCTTAGTCTTTTTATCAAATTTTGGCCTCAGTAACCTTCTGCACCATATTGCCGTAATTTCCTGGAATATCTTCAAGTGTTTGCCTAAGTCAACCCAGTCTTTGGCTTTCTTCTTCTTCTTTTTAATTCCCGCTCCTATTCACGTACTCTGGAACTTTAAATTCTGATGACATTCATTTGTGGAAAAATACTTCCAGTAAAAAGAAGGATATCTTCATGAATATCCAAATATTGATTATTTTTTCAATCATAAGTCGTTCATATCCCTATTGTCGCTAGTCCTACATATAAACTTTGGCAAACAGACCATACATGCGGCTTTTATTAATAGCTGGCCGCTAGAAAGAGCCGAATAATTGGTTAACGTTTTTAATTAAAATCATAAAAGCTCAGTATCATGAATTTTATCACAATATTTCTTTGCTATTTGCACAAATTTATCCACAGGTTTAATATCGAGTGTGGAAACGAGCAAATACATTTATATTAGAGACTGTTTTTTCTTTCATAGCACAAATCGCCAACGTCAATCAGTACTTAAATAGCTATTTATGTAAGCAGTTATGAAATGCATCATTTTGTGTAACGAGTGAAATTTTTGCGGGACGAGCGAGCTCCACGTAGCGGGGCGAGCGGGGTCAAGTAAAATGACACGTGTTGTTCTAGTTGTTCTTATTGTTAGTAGTTCTATTCAGTTCTAGTTGTTGTTATTTTTTTTAATATGACATTAAACTTTCTTCTTTTCTCCTTTGTTTTTATTAACTGGTGATAAAATTAATTTTTCATCACCAGTTTTCATTATGTAACTGGTTACGAAAAATGTGACGTTTGCTAACGGAAGTCAGTTTTGAAAATTGTCACTTTATATGTCAAAATTGGAAAAAATCTAAACTGGTTCTGCATTCTGATTGATTAGTCTGACACCACCAGTCAGAGGCTTCAAGTCCTCAGCATCTTAGCGTTCAGGCTTTTTGTGCTCTTGGTTGTACAGTTTTTTTCGAGGAACCTTTACAGACGCAACAGACTTTGGTAACTTAATACTGGGGTTACTGGGGAATATAATTATCATAAAGGTGTGTTTTGTGGTGATTTTAAATTATTTCGCATCTACATTGAACTCAAGTACGATTTGCAACTCAATTAATTTTAAAAAATACGGTATTTTTGGAAAATATATTATCATCAAGAGAATCATAAGTAAATTTTTGTATATACAATGTTTTTAATACCTCCATAAAATACCGTACACCACTGGTAGGTTTATGACAGATAACGGCCATGTTTCCTCACCCCTTACTGATGCCGCGTAGCATCAGATAGCTTTGCCAAACTATACGTCTGATGCTCTGTTTGAACCCATCGAGATGTACAACCAGTTTTTGATATCCCAAAAGCTGGGTTCAGTATCAGTGAAAGCAGTTTCAGACCCAAGATATCCTGTTTATTCGGTATTACTTTTATAAAAGTATTATTCATTCAAATATAATCTTTTAGCATCACTTAATACTGAAAGTATTAGATGAACATTCTATGAACTTCCACAATATCATTCTCATGAAGATTAACTATTATAAAAGTTACTTGGCTCTCGTAACTGCGGTTATCCCCAGCATATAATTATAAGGAAGCAGCCAGATTCTAAATCAGATGTTAAATTGCCCAAAAAAAAGTCGCAACTGCATAGTTACACGACTCATGTAACGCAGCAAACGATTTCCGAGAAAGTTCTTACCTCTATTTTCGATATAGTTCGGAGGCTCGAGCGACAAAACTTGAAAGATACTGATTGTTGATGAGAATGTCTGATAAGACACAGGTAATGTTTCGAAATATCAATACTTTCAGAGCTGTATCTTGAGATTCAATGAATCGTTCCGTGAAATTTCGATTTCTTCTTGAAAATCGACTAGGTCAAACAGAGGTATAAGACCTGAGGGTCTAAATCTTGATGGAGTACCACTGTCGGTGGTTGAATAGGTGAAGTATCTAGGAGTGATCCTTGATAAACCACTGACATGGAAGGCTCATCTTGACGAAACGTCAGTCCATGTTCTCTTAGAGTGTTCTTACTGGGCTGTACTACGGAGGCGAATCTTCGGAGTCCCTGTTATGGCCCCTGGAGACACAAGCAGACATCCATTGAAAAAGGTTGTGGCCATAATTGAAGGGCTCGGTTTCATGGATGTATATGTAGCAGGAATGGTACAATGGGCCCGCCAGTGGCCTCAGTGCCGGAACCTTGGCCTGAGTTGTCCAGGACAAGGCTCGCCTGCACATTTAGTAGCAGTAGTAGGTCAGAGAGAAAGACTGTATCTGTAGAGTAGGGAGGGTGAGTGTAGGCTCACAG
Source organism: Galerucella calmariensis (assembly GCA_910591675.1). NCBI lineage: Eukaryota > Metazoa > Arthropoda > Insecta > Coleoptera > Chrysomelidae > Galerucella > Galerucella calmariensis. Next base: position 13,796 of record CAJUYG010000063.1, on the reverse strand, counting down.
CACTTAGGCCACATGTTACCCATTGTACATCCTCCCGAGGAGTTGTCCCCCTAGATCATCCATCCTGTCCTTCCCAGGAAGGTGGACAGGTCACTACGAGACATCTCTTTTATATCGGCAGTAGGCCAAAACTCACCGAACACACACTCTCTTATTGACGATAACTCCAGACACTCGCATAAGACATGCATGACAGTTTCATCTTTCACACATCCTGCATAGGGGTGTGTCCACTAGCTCACTAGACTACTGCTCCAAATAACTATACCAGGTAAAAAAGACTGGAAGGAAGATGAACCCATAAAGGTTGAGGCAACTGAAATGTTAGCAAACATTTCTGCTAAACAAAATTATTCAATAATTTCTCAAAATTTTAATTTTGGTGGAATATACAGCAAGTCTTTTTGGAGCAAAAATCAATAATTATATTCAACTTCACCACGAAAATTGAAAAATTTTCCACACGAACGGAAAGGCTTCCAGCGGTCTGCTCTTCACTACCTTTACTATGAAATACTTTACAAAAATATATACTACAGCTATTTATATGTTGTGAAATGTTCTCTAAGCCTCCAGACTATTCAGGATATAATCGTTTATGTAGTTAATGCTTGATGATCCATACTTTTCTTCGCAAAATCTTACACTAATGCATATTATGGTATTAGTTCTTCTCAAATTTATCTTATAGGAGTTTAAAAAAAGTAAAATGATGCAATGATATTCTATAAAATCCTCTTTTAATCTGGTAAAAATTTACTTAAGAAACAAGTTAATTTTTTATATATTACAACGAGCGACATCCAAACAATCACGTTAATCGTAAGTATGTTTTGGAATTAAGTCAAAATGGCGAGATTATGTCAAAATGGCGATAAACAGTAATAGATAAAAAAACAGCAAAAAGAAAATCCAGTGAGAGAAGAAGCGATAGAGGTAGACGTTATACGACAAGTTATTGTGGATCCAACTTTCAGTACCTACAAAAAAAGCTGGCAGAATTATCTGGAGTAGGTGTTTTCGAGATATACTCAAAAAACCGGGAGTTTGAGTTTTCATGATGCTTTAAGTCCAAAAGTTTTAGCTTTGGACAAAAATGTAAAAAGACCTTCTTTGTGTAAAATAGAATTACCTTTTTTTTTATTTACATTTTTTTTGTAAAATGTATCGTTCGCGTCTTATATGCCGCAACGCGTTTTTCGGAAGACGTAATGGCTCCTCCACACTTTCGGTCAAGCGGAAACCGGCAGTTTGCAATATTTTAGTAAGTTTTAGATTATATTCTTCAAAATAAAAAAATAAAAATTGCGCTCGCGAATGCCGGATTAACGTTTTCCCAATATCAGAATCTGACGCGCGCGAGTATTTCAGACTATCGATTTTTTTTCACTAATCTGATCGTCTATCCTAGGTGCGCGTCACTACATATAGAGCTAATACTTTCCAAAGTTGTTCTATTAGGTCTAAGGTATCTCTCATATATTAAACTGCCACGCTCGAGTATTCCCGAAAAATCCCCTATTCGCCTCCCTAACTATTGGGCTAATTTTGGAATACAACAAATTACATTCCTATAAAATTCATCTCGTTCACGAACTTAACTAAAACATTAATGAGCCGCAAAAGTTGACGAACAGTTATTTTACTGCCTCTGTTCTGGTCACCAGGATCTCCTGATCTATCCCTCTTAGATTACTTTTTATGTAACGTATGCACAATGATATCATCCTGTTTTTTTTTCAATAAAAAGCTTATTTTCCTCAGTCTATTAGTTATATAACTCAACCAACGATCAATACAAAGCAATATTTAAGGGCATATATGAAATGAAATCAATCGGTGCCAAAGTAACGCGCTCCCTTTAAATCGGCAAGTGCCCCAGATGTTCCATTACTTCCATTCAATATATGGATGAAGTTTATGGCCTGTTTTTATTATCACAGACGCATGTTCCTTATACACAGTAAAAATAATGGAAGATATAAATCAATTTATAGAGGTACACTACACCACAAAGAAAAAATATGCATTATCTGTTATTCAGTAATATGTCAAGGGCGTTTATATAACAAACACGTAGGGTGCCCAGTGGGATGTTTTCGGCTCGTCCAATTTTGCTTGTCGCATGTACAGATAAACGGTTTATCATAACCCCTATAATAAATCTGATGAATCAAGGAAAGTATTTTATGACATTTTTGCTGTATACGGAGTCTACTTCATGTACAATATTTTCCCCAAGCCTTCGTTGAAGATCTATAGGAATTTTTTCTTTATAAAGGACTTAAAAAAATAAATAGGGTGTTATATTTTACAAAGTGTAGTGTACACTTGTTTATGAATCCAAAAAGTGTACAACCAACGACTGACTTTAGAATTCTATTCTTTTTATTCCCTCTATCACCTCCACTTGGTAGGAAGTCCTGAGGCGCCCTGTATATACAGATTGTGAAAAGTATATTCGAGCTATACGATTAACATAAGTACAACAAGGAAAATATGAGAAAAATTAGAGCGCCATCTATCGAATTCTACTTTTCCCAATTCCTTAGAAAGTACCAAACATTCTAAACTGACAACGCTGCTTTCATATCAGATTGCTAGCTGGACCAATGCTGACTGCAAACAATTATTCTTCTCTCTCTTTCAAGTAGTTTTTCTCATATTTTCCTTGTCGTACTTGTCTAAAGCGTATGGGTCGAATAGACTTTCCGCGATCTGTATATGTCGAAATTTGAAAAATTAAATTCTAACTTTAAATATTGATTAACTTTTTTGGTGCACATACCAACACAACCGGCTATTTGTCTGATCCCACAAAAATAGAAAACAAAATCGAAAAGAAGAAATATTGCAAGAGATATATAAAAACAGAAGGGAACCCTTGCAGCAGTAAAACTTAAAAACCTCACGAAACAAAATTATGGGAAACAGTTTCATTGTAGGAATTTTAAAATCTCAGAAAGATTGAACACGACTTTTACATTTGTGCTTTTTCTACTGCAGGTTGATCAGTTCTCGCGTTTCAGAGTGAGAGAGAAGATAGATGTGATATAACGAGGGGTAGTAATACATAGGCGTAGATAAATCTAGATAAAGTTGGAGGATTTGTTGAAATGATAGTAGAAAATATTATGCTAGACAGGAACTCATTAAGTCAAATTTAAAAACTACAAAAAAATATGTAGGTGGGTCAAAATTTGAGGCATCCCCAATCATAATATCTATTATTGAGGCTGCTAGAAAAAAATATAAGCAGACTACAACTAGTTTTACTATTTTTATGATGATCATTTTGATGTAAACTCCGTTTCACATAAGAAGGAGACACGTGAAGTTTGCCAACTGTCTTGCGCAGAAGTCATAATCGGTCTTGTTTATCTATGTCGTCTAGTTACGACAGTTTCATGCCATTGGTGGAACAAACGAACATAAACAATGAAAATATTAGAAATAATTCATCGATCATTATTTATTATTTATATTGAGAAAATATGATATAGTTCATTTACGATAAGTTTGCAATAACAAAACATGACAGATGTTTTGCATCGATGCCACGTTGTAATTTTTTTCCAGCAGATGGCATAAAATTATGTTGATGAGTTGTTTATTGTAAAAGATTACATTTAACTCAAAAACAAGAGCAGAAATTATAAAATTTTGATGAGTAAATACATGAATTCCAAGTTATCCAAGTTTGGAACCATAAGTTTAACTGAAAAATGTTCTCCTCGTGCACATATTGAATTGCATCGTTATTGCAGTATTAAATAGTTATGAAAAGAACAGATTATATCTTACACAGTAAATAACAAATTATAAAATGCGAATAAAAACGACAGACCAGCACAAGAAATTCTGATAAAATTGTCTGATTTTGACAACATAAGTCTAGCAACCTCGGACACGGCAGCCATTTTTTGAACCGTAACTTCCCCCTTTATATGAATAATTATTCCATTTACACTTTGGATTTTAGATTTTGTTCAGTGGCTGCAATTGTTACTAAAAATGTCAAAATTGCAAACTAATCGTAAATATTTTATTAAATATTTTGATTGAGTTTAATTCCTAATTAAAGGGATCAAATTACAAGAATATCTTTTCTAATAGAGCGACAATATTTTTCCACTTTTTAAGGTTTCAAGTAAATTTTTTAGAATATTTGGTGATAATTTTGAGTTTGACTACACATTATTGGCATATCATAATCGTATTTAATAGTAATGCACGCCACTGTCACATTGCGACAGTACAACTCCGAAATAATAAATTACACTGCAATTGTATTCATTAACTACCCTGTGCCTGACTACGTTACCGACGATCCGTTTGTTTAACATAAATTCGAGAAAAAAAACAACAACGCAATAGATGGCGCTGTTTATGCTAATTTAATTGCCGAAGAAAAACCTCTTCCATTAATCGAAACTTTCGGAAAACGGCTAATTAAAGAGTAATAGCTGTTGCGAACTCCACTTACAACTTGAGCTCCTCAAATTGGTGCAAGTACAACTAGTGATTATGTTTTTAAGATGCTTGAAAGTAAATAGAAAACTTGGACTTTAAATAGAATGATGAATTTACTAAAAACCGGCCAAGTGCAAAGGGTTCCGTAAAATAATCTATAATGAAAAGATAGATACAAGTAAAGCTAGTATAATTTATTTAGGTGATTGATTTTACTTTTTGAATTCCAATTCATAGCTTCGCTTAGGATATGGCAAATTAAAATTGAAACCTAGAGGCCACATGGCGATTCGGACTCGCAATCTCCCGTTTACTAGAAAGGCGCTTCAAACAACTAGGCAACGGCGCCCACTATCGGCTCTCGTATCAATATCGAACAAAAAGAAGCAAAAAACGTGATTTTTCAGTAGTAAACATTTTAAACTGGCAACGCTGCTTTCATATCAAATTGGTAGCTGGAACTCAACACACGCCAAACACTGGCTGATAACAATTATTCCTCTCTTTTTTTAAAGTGGTTTTTCTCTTACTTTCCTTGTCGTACTTGTGTTAATCGTATGGCTCGAACAGACTTTTCGCGATCTGTATATACCTGCCGGCTTTTTAATATTTTCAGTATTTTGGCTCCAAAAGTTATGAAAATATCATTGGTACACAATTCTAACATTAGATTTTGTTTATAAATTTAAAATCCGTAAAATTGCGATAAAATATTTAGAATTTGAAGTATTTATTTAATGGTACTTACTTGCAATCAATAAATAAATGAGAATTCGAAAAAAACTACATTTTGGAATATTGAAAACTACAGGAATGTTATTTCAACAAAAAGTGATAGAGTTTTAGAAGAGAAAAATTTAATCATGGCCAAATATTTCCGACCGGTCATGATTTAATTAACTCGCCATGTAAGCTGAACCGACAAGACCGTTGGTTGGCTGTTGGAATATTTAATGGCAAATTCCTGAACGGAACCGATCAATTTTAAACGAAACGAACGGGTGAGAGATATGCCTCTGAAATAAACCCTTTTTATTCTTGCTTGGACCGTTAACTCTTCTTCTATTTATTGGAGGAAAACGTGAAAAAGGAAATACAAATATTTGTCATTAATGGCTACGTTTTATTTCCCATTAACTAATAAAAGTCAATTAACTCGGGAGAAAATTTAATGATCCTATTGAATATCGACGGTAGACTCTTTCAGATCTTCAAATTGGAAAGAAGTGGAAATAATTGAATGAAATTTTTTCTAATGGAAACCTCTACATAGGTCCTTTTTTTATATACAGGATGTTTCATTAAGAATTGTCATATAATATGAGGATAAAAATCCATAATTTGCATTGTTTTGATACCTTCACACTTTGCAAATAGTTTACATAAATTGAGATATTTTAAAAACAATGTTATACCCAGAGGCGTGCGGTAGGGATATAATAATCAATAAAAAAATTATTACCGGGTATTTGATTGAGAGAGGTAACCCGCTTTATCTCACAAAATATTTATCGTACAGTCTAGAGGAAAAAATACAATGAACAGATTCTAGGATGTATGTGTGTATGTATTTTGGGATGTCATTCACTGAGACCTAAAACATCTATTGTGTCTCCTTACTTCTACTTAGCTTCTGAGGAGATTCTCAGAAACTAGTAGTTCCTTTAGTCGAATTTTAGGATGTCTGCAGGCTTCAACTTCAACGCCATTTTTGAACTGATTACACAAGAGCTCAGTGCTTTAATGGCTGCTTGACTATCCGACATTATGATGATCCTTTGTCTTCTGTATCCTTTATCAATATTGAACTGGGCGCACTTTCTTATGGCGTGGATTTCCGCCTGAAAGATACTTAGGGTTTTTCCTAAGCTTTCAAAGTGTTTGGTTCCTGGCCCTAACACTCCTAACCCAGTTCCTTCTTTTGCTTTTGAGCCGTCTGTGTACCATTGAATGACATTCTTTCCAAGTATGGTAATGGTATTTGGATCCTATTCTTCCTTGTTGCTTAATTCCGTAACGAATTTCTATGAAAAGTTATACTTTTCCATCATACCGTCTTGTGGTATGTCCCAGGCTGTCTGATTTCTTCGCGGGGAATCGAACCCAGGTCTACCACGTGAGAGTCTGGTTTGCTTACTACTAGACCACCGAGGAATATGCAAATTGTTTATCTATAACGTCAGATGTATTACATAATTTTTGCTTAAAAAAAACTAAAGTTCCTACCGTGTGTACCGCGACACGTTCTACCTTTTTTTTAATGATTATTTCTCTACTTAGTCTGTATCTTGTTCTTTCTGCAATGCTTTCCCCCACCATAGATTCTGGGATACAGTGGGTTATCTCTCTTAATCAGACACCCGGTACAAGCTGAGATGAATGAGATTATAATTAAATTTTGTTGCTTTGTTTTCCGTTTTCGATGACTAACGTTTCTCCCAACCATTTAAAAAATAATTTTCCCTCGCTTTACTTCATCCTTAGTTATTTGTTTCAGTAAAACTGCAAGTTCATCAGTCAATCAGTGGACTTCAACCCCAGCTAGTCTACGTCCCTTACTTTCATCACCGTATCTTGGCCGATTGAAACGAAAATCACATAATAAATGATGAAGGAATTCAAGCACAGACATTCCTCTGATACAAAATACAACCGAGCTATTATTCAGGTATAAATACAATGCGGAAACCCGATCTATTGATTTCTGAGGGATATAACGCTACCGGGCGGGATCATACCTGAATTATTAATTTTTAGTTCTCTTAGATCTAGATCATTTTGTAAATGCACCGACGCTAAAATGACGTTCCTTTAATAATATTGAATAATTGACAAGGATACTGTATAAATTCAGAATACACAATTTTATTTTGAAATATAAAAGATTTTTGTATTCACCTGTGAATCGTCCTGAGAAAAAATGGCATCGAAAGCAAACATTTTGGGGGCGGCTACTCCCACCCGCCTGTCCTCTGGGGCAACTGACCCATTACAAAAGGATGGATCCGTTAGAGTTACTTGCTTTTTTCGCTTATCTATGCTGAAAAAACCGTTGTAACTGCCACTGTCGACACCTGGGCACGGAGATGTGGGGTTGGACATCCTCAGCATCACTTTCACCTGAAAATAAATAGAGAAATATATTTTGCTGTGTCATGCAGAACGAATAAAACGATATATTTATTGTACTACATATTTTGAAACTAGAGATTGATTCTAAGCTTCAAATATTTTTGATTTGTTACTAAGGCACTGTGAGTTGATCATGATACTTCTGCAATCAAAATCAAAGTAACTTGTGCCAATTTTAAAATTTACAGAAGGAAATATAGGACATATTCCCTATAGGGTAATCTACTTGAAGTACACTATCTCGTGAGATTTGCTTGACACTGTATGGTCAATAATGGAAGTAGGGTGAGGAGCATAACCCAGTGGAATTAAAGTAGAACAACTAGCAATGCTTATTAGATGAAGGTGGTGTATGTACCTACGTTGACAACCATATTATTATTATTATTCTTCAATTTATCTTGAAATTAAAGCATCAACAGTCAAAAAATTTCTCGAAAAATTGTATTTTTTGAAAGTACGAATTAATATGTGCAGCTTTAATTACAGTTTGATACAATTAAATTTACAAGCAGATTGATTTTAATATCATATTTCAATTAAAACAGATTTTATATGAATTAAATAAGACTCACTACTCTGTTGGAAACCACTACCATTATTTTCCATTAGTTTCGCTCAACAATCAAAAACCGTAATAAAAATTTGATCTCGAGAAGAAGTCAAAACAAAATACTAAAATAACGCTACTATCCACTCATTGATGCACCTCACACATAAATGTTTTCCTAAAAAATTCTCAGCATTATTTTTATAATATATGAACATTTTAAGCTAATTGAAATTCAAAACACGTGAAAGCAAGACTCGTTTTGGAGCTGTTAAATTTGATTAAAGACTTCTAGAGCAACGGCATACCTCCCATGCCATTTATTTGACATTTGACAATAATATATAAGATGAATTTCAATAACTGCTTCCAAATGAATGATGCTTTTATACGGGGTAAACCATATTCAAAATCATTTTGAATATTTTAATATAGCAGAAAAATAATCTACTGTATTTTTATTACATTAAAATTCTTTAGATACCTTTCTCACGATAGGAAAGTATAACGAGAAAACATATCATTAGCAACAATATTTTAAATAATGATAATTATATACGAGGGATATATAAAATATAATTTATTATTATTATATCTAATCACTACAGAAGGAGCCAGGAGGCATTTTTGTTTGAAAAGTTTCCACTCGTACAAAGTTGATTCAGTTCATGAACTAAAAGATGATGATTTTGATCGAAGGATGGAATTTTGTGAAGTGTTGATGCACTATTTGTAGAATTTTTAGATGAAGCAACATTTTATTTAGATAATACTGTCAATTGGCAAAACTGTAGATACTTTTGTCAGACCTTAATCCTCATAGGAGGATGGAGGCCCACACTCAGTATCCTGAAGAAGCTAATGTTTGGGCAGGAATTGTTAGCAGCAACAATTTAGGAACATTTTTATTGAAGGATCATTGACCGCTGGAAAATATTTAGAAAAGCTACAAAATGATTCCAGGTAAAACCGCGTTATATCCAGATAATAAAAATCCACATATGCCTAGTAATCTGTCCACCACATGCGCTGATAGTACGAGAAGATTATGTAAGTACTATTTTTCTCAACAGGTGGATAGATAGGAGAGGATTTATAGAGCATGGAACATGAACTTTGCGTTCAGCCTTTTGATTTGATATTTATAAACGAATTTCTCAAGAACTTTGATTTTTGGTGGAATAGTATATATACATATATATATTTCCTAAAAATATTCCATTCGAATAAACTGATGAATTATTTCACTTTTGTGATTCGTGGTGGAATAAACTAGAGGTCCAAAAATCAAGTTTCTTAAAGGTTTTTGCCCCGAAATTTGAAATTTTGAAGGTTCTTTAAATAAGAATGAGGAAAGTTCCGGCAGGGCTTCTCTTATCGTCTGTCGACAATTCAACAACTATGCAGTAATTCATTTGATAATTTTAACACCAGTTTTAAAAAAACTGATAGTTGCATCTGTTATCCCTCAAGAATCTGGATTACTGCACAGTTCCTGGTTGACAAATAGTCACTTGGACCACAACAGTCCCTAGAAGCTCCTGATGAGATTCGAGTTTTTTGGACACATAAAGTTTCCTGAGTAATACAGTTTCCTGGATACAGTTTCCTGCATACAGTTTCCTGAGTAAAACAGTCTCCTGGACTACAACAGTCCCTTAAATACCAACCATTAGTTCCTAGGAGTACATCAGTCCTTTGGACGACAAACGCCCCAAGAGATTCCTTGAAATTCCAATAATTAACGTTACAACTTCATCGGGACTTAATCTTTACAAACATAAGTTTTAGTGTGCTAAGTATTTTTTTCATTTGTTTACTAATCCTTTTTTTGTAATTTCAAGACTGAAAGTGAATAAATTTTTTTAACTTTCACTAGTTTTATTCACTATACAGAAGCTAAGTTCTTTTTTCTTATTTACAGACTAAAAGTTAGCTGACCTTTAAAATTTGATTTTTTTCCAATTTTCTCTTAGAACCATCATTTTTTAACGTCATTCAACATTTTTTATTTCACTGGCATCATAGAGCTATTTTCTTGTTTCATCAGCGCCCAACTCAATCTCGTTTCAAGCAAGATCTCCTGATGTACAGGGTGGCCAAATAATAACAGACGTCGGACATATCTCAGGCTTCCATTTAAAATTGTTACGAGAAAACACGATATTTAAAAAAAAGAAAACAGCGCCCTCTAGCATTTATGTTATTGATCAGACTGCTTCATATTCACAAATTTTCGATTGTTCAACAAAAGCTCTTTCAAACAACATCAAGTTTATTAAAATCGTTCAAGCAGAACCGTAACTAGGTTCCCACCTTCCCACCTATTTTCTTGCTTTATTAGCGCCCAAGTCAATCTCGTTTCAAGCAAGACCTCCTGATGTACACCCACTTGGTTTTCATTTTTGCAAGTGGCATTGTTTGTTTGAAAGAAATTTTATTTTTAGGAAAAAAATCTTCACAAATATCGGAATATATATTGCTCCATCAATACTAAAATTTACTAATAGTATTTCCGATCGTAACTCTCCTTTCAGCAAGATTACTGCGGAAGCCTTGTCTAAAAGTGTTTAAAGTAGGATTTCACGTCACTTAACGCCGTTAATATATGGTGCAGTTATCAATCTATACTAAAATCATAAATAATACTCCCCCTTATTGTATGTCTTTGCGAGCCTTCGTAACCCCCGTAACTCCTGTAACTCACGATTGGACGGGGAAAGAAGTTGGAACTTCTCATTATTGATCTGCTTGTCAGTTTGTAGGGAAGCACAGAAAAATTTGCAGCATCATCAATTAGAAGCGGTTTATCTTTGAAAAAAAAATTATAATTCTAAGCCGAGCTACGTGCCTAGAGCGGTATTTTTGTACAGGATGTTCCAAATACTGTTTTTATGAAATATTTAAAAAAAAGGCAAAAGTGGAGAGATAACTTGACTTTTTTTTATTTCGCCTATGGAGAAATAAATAAATTTTTTTGTTTATAAGAGTTCACAAGAAGTACGCTGATGGACAATGACCTAGGAGGACAACTCCTCGAGAGGATGTACACACACTCACCCTCCCCACTCTACAGATACAGATCTGACATTTTGGTAGTTTTAACATTATTCCAGCCAATCATTCGGTATTATACTGACTATTTCACTAGAGTGAATTGATAACTGACAAAATTTGAAGGTTTTGAACAGGCAATTTTTTGTCTTGTCGCGGCAATTTTTTGACGTTTAATATATCAAATCTATGTGTTTAAAATTCTATCACTCTGTGATTAAATTCAATATAAAATCTTTGTTAGTGGTTTCTCAGGAAACTAAGTTGTTTATTTATTTATTTAACTGTCTAAAAATTATTAAAACTGTTTCAAAAATTTGAATAAGTATTATTTACATGGATACAACAAGATTTGGAAATAATTCAATAAATGAAATAGAGAGTACACTTTAGCAAAGTATACCGCGAAATACAATGAAGACAAAAAAGTCTGCGTGGGAACAGTTTAGAATGCTTCTGGACGCACGTAATTATACGTTAGAAAAGGATACTTCTGAACAAGTTATAGCAAAAATTCTTGAAGATTATGGTTTTAACATGAAAAAAAGAGATGGAACTGATTATACTGAAGCTAGTGTGAAAACACTCTGGAATACGACTGCTCAAATGGTTCAGGAAAAATATTTTCTAGAATTTAACATCAAAATTGATCCATTTAAAGATATTACCTATAAATTTGCTAGATTGGTCAGGGATACAAAACGTAAAAAGCTTCAGGCTGAACCCGAAACCAGAAAAAGAAGTTCTAACGCGTTTACCAAAGAAGAATTAATGGAAATGGTAGAAAGCCATTCTGAAGATAATCCTGATGGGTTATAAAATAAGTTTTTTCATTTATGTTCGTTCGAATTAGCATGGCGTGAAAATGAAGCTGCTAATTATTGTGATATTAATTACATTGATAAAGAAAATGATAATAAAGGTAATTTCACTGGCAGGGTAGAATATAATCCAATCTTTTCCAAAACGACACAAGGAGGATCAAAAGTTTTATCTGGCAGTAAGTGGCTGGTGAGAAATAATGCTAACAACAATTTGTGTTCCGTTCGTTTATTTTAAAAAATTATTGAAAAAAGAGAATCCAATTCTCATCTAACAACAACAAGATTATTTTTAACAGTACATCCAAATTGGAAGAAAGGAATATGGTACAAAAATTCACCATTGGGAATTAATACAATTTCAAAGTGGACGAAAATATCGGCAGAATCAATTGGTATAGACACAAAAAGAATAAAAATAACCAATCATTCACATAGAGCTTCTGCAATATCTGCATAAGCAAAAGAAGGAGTTTGTGAACAAGAAGTAATTAAGCTTACAGGACATTCTTCTGCCCATTCTTTAAAACCATATTTACAATTAAATGAAGAACATCATTTCCAACTTATAGAGAACCTTCGAAAAAATAGAAATAAAGAAAAGGAATCCTCAGTTTCTAACTTAAATTCATCACAGGTTATGATGCAAAACAATCCCCAAAATAATGCTACGACGTACAATTATAATAATTGTAATTTTTACATAAATAAGTAATCTTTTTTTCCTGTTAATATTTTTTTGGCTTTGTATAATTGAAGTTTGCAATAAATAAAACGTTTAAACATATGATTTTTTAGTTATTCTCTCGTGAAATAGTCATGTCGAATACCACTCAATTGAAAATTTTGTAAGTTAAAATTTTCCTCTTGTCGTATTCAAGTTTGTTGCTTTCAGGTAATTTTTCTCATGAAATTTAATCCAAAACCACTCGCCTGACGGCTCGTGGTTTTGTTAAAAATGTCATTTGCAAAATTGCCAAGCAACAAACTTTCATGACAATCGAAAAATTTTGCCGACAAAATTTTCACTCTCGTGGTATTATATATAAAAATACCACTTCTTCCAAATTCATGTTGTAATAACTTTGTCGTTAATAAAACTTTTTTCATAAAATTCTGGTAGTTTACATTTGTGATGATTCTGAAACCAGTGGTAGCCTAATGCCTAATGTACTTTTGTCTTTTTTAGCAAAGGAAAATTAACATAGAAGGCCTTGAAAATAGTAATCAAGCCATGAAAATTTGTGCCATAATACTGTTTTTGATACTGAATCTAACAAAAAAAATTAAAACAAAATCGGTTGAAAAATGCGGATTTTACGGGGGTGCTTCCAAGCAAAATAGGTCACACTGTACATCAACACGTATAGTGATTAATGACTCTTCTCTCATGGTTACAATTTTCAGAAAAAATATAAATAAGCTTTACGAATATCTGATAATATCACGTGAAATGAATGAACTGGATACAATATTATGAATAATGCTAATTATTATGTCTGATTCTGATTCTAGATTAAAATGAACAGTTTACATTGTATTAGCTTCCAACGAAGCCAAAATCGACCTGAAATTATTTTCAAAATTTAACCATTGAAAATTGTCGATTGAATCAAGCTGAAACCAAACTAATTATGTATGTAACATTTAATTAATTGCTTAGGCTGCCATGCTACTTTTTCGATAGAACACGTGGAATATTTTAAAATACTTGATTGGTTGGTACGTTTTATTTATATTGCAATAATTAAATTTAAATAATGAAT
>CAJUYG010000062.1:486836-520200 GCA_910591675.1 Galerucella calmariensis | reverse complement strand
TTTTTGAACCCGCAGGGCTCGAGTGGCTATTTCAAATATATTCTCACTCTCTTGTTATATTATTACTGAAAATCCTCTGACATGATCAAAAGTAAAGCTGCTGACAGAAAATGATCGATTCTTGGCCGGCATTAGGAGTTGTAACTTGAATTTTTAATGCGGGTTATATAAAATATTCATTCACGAATATATTATCCATTATGGCCAACATAGGCACTTTCTTTAGCTAAATAATCTAACATGTTCCATATGTTTCGGGTGACACATTGGAGTCTCAGAAAATTATTTGTCTTTTTGAATCCAGTGCCTGGCAGTTAGATAAGATGTGGGTTACGATCTCGATCACAGATAACCCTATACACTTGAAGCGCGCTACTGTTGAACGTTCAGGTGGGGATTTAATAGATATCATAATGTGCTTGTGTGTTTGGTATACGCGGCGACAGGAAAAGCCAATTGCTTATATCAGTTTCATTAGTAACCATTTATCCTTTATCTACAGTTTAAATTGAATACAAGACAAAAAAAGTCGCTTCTCTTATTAGGCATCATTTGGTTTAAATTGTAACCTTGAAATTGTACGTGAGAAAAGTACACAATTTAAATTAGAAAGTAGTTGTTATTTTTTCAATTTATTTTAAAGCGAACGTTAACGGGATAAAGTTATAAATAGACCACTTCAGTTTTTAGAATCCTTAACTTGTCCTTTTTAACCTTGTCCATTTGTACGTTTTAGATGAGATAAACAGAGCTCGGCTCAAAAGTAAAGTGACATCTTTATTAATGAACCTTCTCTTATAAATATAATACCCTAGAAACATAAAATATAAAATCTTCAAGGTTCAAATATCTTCAATTCCATTAGAATTCCTTAGCAGAGACAAAATTGTTCTAATTTTTGATTGTTCGATCAATTTTTATCCTCCAAATTCCATAAAACATCTCGTTTAAATTATACAAATTATTATTGCATATCAAATGATACTTATTAAACTAAATGCATTTTATATGCATCCCTTGAGATATTAATTTTAATGCTTAATCCAGCTTTGGTTAGAAACCTTGTAGAGCTGCTTCCTTCGTAATAATCCGGTCCCTTTAAATGATTCATGGCAATGAAATTACCCTAGAATGATACAGCTCAGCCCATAAAAATGCATATAATTTATGAGAAATTAATGACATTATGTACTTGTCCCAAGACTATATAAAAATTCAAGTACTCTTCTCTATTCAACACCTTCTACCAGTATTTAATATGTCACACAGAAAGTGAATATTATGTATGCATATTTTTCTGTTTTATAATTTGCATTCGACCGCCAAGACGTGATTTGGATGATCTTAAATGAAGAATTACACATTTTAGATATCTGTATCTGTAGAGTAGGGAGGATGAGTGTAGGCTCACAGCACTTAGGCCACATGTGACCCCCCATTGTACATCCTCCCTAGGAGTTGTCCTCCTAAGTCATCGTCCTTCCCAGGTCACTAGGAGACATTTTCTTTATATCGGCAGGTGTAGGCCAAGACTCACCGAACACACACTCTCTTATTGACGTTAACTCTGGACACTTGCATAAGACATGCCTGACAGTTTCATCTTCCTGTTCACACATCCTGCATTGAGGTGTGTCCACTAGCCCCATAGTGTAGAGGTGTTTCCTTAGTTGACAGTGGCCAGTCAGAAATCCTACTGTTGAACGTAGGTTTTCCCAGGTTATCGCCAAATGTTTCTTCGGCGCCAGCTTCCCAGGGTCGCCCAGGGTGATCCTGGCAAGACTGCATCCTTTGATTCCATCCCATCTCTTAAAGGATTGAGCATGGGTGTAACGTTTGGCTAGTTCCTTAATTGTCGAAGTTGTTAGGCCGTAGGTGTCACTGGGCCCTGAAATTTTTAGTCCAGCTGCTTCTCTGGCTAAAGAATCGCCCCGATATAACACGTTGTCTGTTCGAGGCCAATAGGGCTTGTCTACTATTAGTTAGTTCTTTTGTGGCAATTGAGATACCAGCCAGACATGTTTTGGTATAAATAAATTGATCCCCTGAAAATTATACTTCACTTTCATCCAGAGAAGTAACATCTCATCCTTGCTGTGTAATTTCAACTTTTTCCAAAATAATTGCAGTGTTTATACCATTCAAAATAATGCTGAACATATAACCAAAAGAACCCTAATCCTAAGTAGACATTAAAAAAAATGAGTTACTATCAACATAAAAATATGCTTAGCGAGTTAATCGATTCCTAATACATATGCCTGAAGTTCTCTGTTAAATCATATAACCCTGAAAAGTTTGTTTTTATCTGACCGTCTCTGTATGGTAGGTAGTATAGTAATTATCTTCACCGTAGTTTTCGTATGCCTGCCGCCGAAACGACGCGCACGCCTCAACTCCACGCCGGTGATGTTTCGGACCAGTCGAGTCAGTGCAAGCCTGCCCTTTATCAAGCCCTCACCAATGTAACGAACGTCGACGCTATACAGTTTGAAAACAACGCGCCACGAGACTACGGAATGCACAAATAATCAACAAGTTTCACCGTGAACCGCTCTAATTCCCTCCAATAAAAAAATGGGACTACTGTCACTGTTTTACTTGTTTGTCGCGAGTGTTACCATAGTGAGTGGATACTCTTGGCCCAGTGAAGAAACCACGACGCGAAGTTCGCAGTTTAAAGATTTTCATACGGATCCGTTGGTAGTTGAAACTTCAAGCGGCTTAGTGCGCGGGTACTCTAAAACAGTTCTAGGTCGCGAAGTACACGTTTTTACCGGTATTCCTTTCGCGAAACCCCCAGTTGATCAACTCAGATTCAAGAGACCTGTTCCCATAGATCCATGGCATGGGATTCTTGACGCCAACAAGCTACCTAATTCTTGCTTCCAAGAACGGTATGAATATTTCCCAGGTTTCGAGGGGGAAGAAATGTGGAATCCCAATACAAACATTTCAGAAGATTGTCTATATTTGAATATATGGGTTCCTCAACGCTTGCGCATTAGACACCATAATGATAAGAATGTAGAAAGGCCAAAAGTACCAGTTTTGATTTGGATTTACGGTGGGGGCTATATGAGCGGAACCGCTACCTTAGATATATACGACGCTGACCTTATTGCATCTACTTGCGATGTTATCGTAGCTTCTATGCAGTACCGGGTCGGCTCTTTCGGGTTTTTGTATCTCAATCGATATTTTCCTCGAGGAAGCGAAGAAGCTCCGGGTAACATGGGTCTCTGGGACCAAATACTAGCGATTCGTTGGATAAAAGAAAACGCAGCTGCTTTCGGTGGCGATCCTGAGCTCATAACACTTTTCGGAGAATCCGCTGGAGGTGGTTCGGTCAGCCTTCATTTGATAAGTCCTGTCACGAAAGGATTAGCTAGACGGGGAATTCTCCAATCGGGAACTATGAACGCACCTTGGAGTTACATGAGTGGTGAACGAGCTGAAGAAATTGGAAAGGTTTTGATACAAGATTGCGGTTGCAATGTTACGTTTCTCGAAAACAACCCTCAACAAGTGATGGATTGTATGAGGGCTGTTGATGCTAAGACAATATCTCTACAACAATGGAACTCGTATTCTGGAATTCTGGGATTCCCGTCCACTCCTACTATTGATGGCATACTCATGCCCAAGCATCCTATGGATATGTTGGCTGAGGGAGACTATGAAGACATGGAAATTCTTCTAGGAAGCAATAGAGACGAAGGTAAGATTGTTTTTTGCAAATTTTGATAGCAGGGGAAATAAGTGATTACATAAGAGGGAAAGTCGGGAACTGGCTAGTTAAGAAAGACCTTCTAAAATGGAGGCTGACACAAAGACACCTCCGTACTAAGAGTAAGGTAGACAAGGCGCTCTTGTCCAGGCTGTTGAAACTGGGTAAGAGAAATTTGAAGGCAGTTACCGACCTGGTGACCATGAGGAAGCATCTGCACAAGGTGGGCAATGAAAATGTGAACTCTACTCACATACTCCGCTTCTGTGGAAACTTAAAGGGCCCAGGCGGAAGCACTTTGGAGTGGAAAGTAATATAATATAATAGATTGTGTTCCAAATCCAAAATTTTGAACTGAACTAATCTGACCTTTTCTAACAAGAAATAATACAACGACCACCAAACATACTAACCTTATAGAAGTGAAAGTTTATAGGATGACCTTGAATTAAAAAAATGAGGTCTCAAACCCATCCACCTGAAGCGCTAGCTGCCATTCTATACTTCTATAGGTTAGTCTGTTTTGTGACAATGACATGTTACGTTAACCTTGATACTTGATCCATCGATTCTGCATAAAACTCCATATTCCATAGTTGGTATCATAAGTACCCCTTGTTTTCTGTCCTTGCATAATACATTTACACCTGGAGAAAATCTACGCCACTGCAACAGGTATCACGGCCGTGTTGGCAAGCTCTAAATTAAACTCACATATATCCACAATACACATATATATCGCGATTCTGCCGACAAATCAAATAAAAACCTTCTTGGCTGGTCACGCAACAGGATGGTAGTTTATTTTACGCTTTAGCCTTTTGCTTACTTAGACGCGTTGATGACAAGACCTTCGAAGCGTTCCGTGACCATGTCAATTTGTGGTGAAATGACAAAAAAAACTAGGTAGGTATGTCACTGTGCAAATATTATGGGTAGAAGTTTGTCGTTAGCCGTCGTGAACTTGGAATGTGAATTGAGTTAATTTAAATAATGAAAATTATTATAATAATATTGGTTGGAGCATGTATAATCCTTTAACCATCTAGTATGGTTTGAAAAGATAATCTCTTTTCATCTATGTACAAATTTCCACAATTCTTCTTTGATTTTTGCTCTATTTCACGCTAGATTTCTGTCCTAGGAATTTTTCCATGCTCTTCTTCGCTTCTTCCATGGTTCTGTCTGCCTTATTTGTTCAACTCCCTCTATCCTTTATTCTCTGTAAGTGTCTTCACCATCTCAGTTGCCTCTTTTCCATGAATTCCATTCAAGTAGAGGCTCTACTTTTAATTCCTCTCATATTGTTTGGTTTCTAATACGATCTCTTCTTGTTATTCCTCCCAATCTTCTCAGGTATTTTATCTCCGCTGCTGGAATCTTACTCTTCTGTCAGTGTTTTAATGTGATAGCCGACATACAGCTTTGTGATTTCGTCAGTGGTTTGACAGTGCTCTCTGTTTGTTCCGCTTCAAAATATGCAAATTACAACAAATTGTTGGTTTTAACGTTTGTCACAGAATTTGGTTTATTCGTAAAAACGGTCTTATCAACTATTCTTCACCATAATTCACAGCATTATTATTATACTTTCAATAATTTATATGCCAAAAAAGTAAATATATTATACGATTTTTTATATATCTACTTATGGAAATCTAGAATATGTACCAATGCTATTTATGAAAATCGCATAATACTCAATTGGAAAATTTCATTTCAGTATGGAACATTCTCAATTATTAAGGAAACCACAAAGGAATGAAATACTTAAAAAGGACGTTGGAAAAAAAAATAAGAAAAAATACAATCCATACTAGAATTTATAGAATACATATGGGTCCTTCCTTGGTACTCGGTGGAAAATGTAGCTATGATCTCAATGCAGCAGTATTTATTAAAAATATTGTTTATGACACAAATAAGGAAACAATTTAATTCCCTGTACCAGCCGAAAAAAGACGCCTGTAACTAGCGATAATGGTAGTAATAATACAATTAACAGACTAGTATCTCAACATGTGATGGTGGCATCCAAGCAAAGTCCTATGAATTGAATAATGACCCCATAAAAACCATGCGTCATCCAGCTTGTTAAAGCCAAAAGAGTAGGCAATTTCATACAGCAAACAGTACATTACCGACCAAACCCTTGAAATAGGTAGGTATGTTGAGTTTAAAAGATGGTCAGAGAAAAAAAGCACAAAACTTTTATATATTCGGCAATTATCGTTGGCTACTTTTCTGGTTGTTAATTAGCTCGTTTTTGATTATCTTCAATTCCACTAACTGATAGTTTAAACATCCATATGACTAAGAACAGCTGTATCAGTGGCTTACTTACTTATTTACGTCATTTACAATGTACACTGTAGGATGGGTCACTAATCTCTGACTGTAGTGAAAAGTAGCTCATTTCAACAGCATGTAGCGACAGGTTTCACATGATTTAATAAATGTTTGGTTGCCTATACCAAAATTCTCTATTTACCTAATAAAGGTCATTATTGTATTGGAAATATATTATTTTCCTATTCTGTAACAAGATAAAAATTTAAGTACGTCTCTGTTAGGAGAAGCTTAGGAAGGCAACAAGCAACTTGTACATTATGACTAGACCTTTCTTCTTTCAGTACGTCACGTACTAGTTTATAACCCATTACAGGAATTACGTAAAGACTCCCATGAATACATGCCGATCATTATAATTCTTGGTTAAGCAACGAGAAATTGTTAGCTCAACGTTAGAAATTTATCAAGTTAAAGGCGAAAACGTGTAACGGGTAAGATTAAGAGCAAGAGGTGTAACTGAGAATCACAGTTTCCTGTAAAAAATTGACAAACAGATTCACCTAATGCATACATGATTAAAACAGATTGACACTGGATACGGCACCCTGAGAAATCGGGAGTTTCAGATAATGGGAGGATGTGGAAAAGATCATCAAAGACGTATCTATTCTATATACAAAGATACACAAAAGGGAGGAGTAAAAATTTTCGCTAGTAATACCACTAGAGGTCAAATTATTTCATTACTATATAGTTAATCTTGACAACGGTAGCTGGAACGCTACCGAAACGTCGAAATAAAAAATAAAAAACATTATTGTGGTTTGATTCCCAAAAAAATTAGAGAAAAAAGGATTCTCATATTCTGTTTCTTACAAGGGCTACAACAATTAAAACTAAGTAAAATTCGCCCAGTTAACCTAGTGGGTTGTAAGAGGACATGAAGCTTCTGGAATGGTAGTAGAAAAAATTGAAAATAGTACAATAATCCACATTCTTAGCAAATGAATGGAAGAAAAAAGAAATAGTATAATTGTTTTCTTCCTAAATAAGTTTAAAACTAGCTAATAAACTTGCACTTCAAAATAATACCATTATATACAATACATGAAAGCTGAACTTTCCAAACACATTCCTCGAGTATCTCTCTGTAATGTACACTATGCTTAATTCAACACACAACTGTAGAGTGTAATAATATTCCATAATAATACCTCCGTACCCAGAAATTCTAGTTTGGATTTGGTGTAGTTGGATTTAACCCGGAGCTTGTTCTTGTTTAGAACGTTGTTGTGATACTGAGCCATATCCATTGTATTCACCGTATTACACAACACCTAGATTCATCCTGTTGCGAGATAAAGGAAACGTTAACAAGATTCGCCCTGTCTGAGGATCAGGATGCAGAAAACGTTCATTAAAAGGGGATATTCTATACAGTGACAATTATATTATACATGTAGCTGTTCAAATGCTAGATCATCATTCAGTTTATGTTAGGTTTTTGAGTTTTTATGGAAGTTTACTGCATCTTCTGGGGACTGGAACCATTGACCACACAGTTAGCTTCTTGTTAGTTTCAATGTAGGCCGCAGTATAGCTTTGTTCTAGATGCGATCTTTACTAGACGCCCCTGAGACTTGTGATCAGTTGCCAAGCAATCTCGTTCAGCCAAATAACACTTTTACAAAAAGAAAATTGTTAACAGGATGGGAACAATTGGAAATGGTGAATAGGCGTATAATACACCAAAAACAATATATGCGTGAGTAGGAGTGTTTCCAGATATTTTTGGGGGGTGAAAAGGGGTTGAATTTTGTATTATTGCGATTTACGGCGAAAGTTGACGTCGGAGAGAAAAGTGTACAACAAAAAAGTGGTAGACAATAAAAAGGTCTACCACTTTTGTGAAAATGATTTTTTCATATAACCTCAAAATCTCACAGAAAAATGCGAAAAACCGCTTTTATCGTTTTTTATTTTTCATTTACACAATAATAATTTTATTTCGATGAAACTTTTTGTGTCCGAAAAGTCCACAAATTTTTCCAGATAAAAATATCAGGAGACTGAGATAATCACTTTTTCCGGCACCAAAAAAATATTCTTCAAATTAAAATTCTCCTTTAGAAAATTGTCGTAGAGACTTCATTCATGTCACCATTTTTTCGTCTTGAGTTATACTTTCTTGTAAAATATTAAAAATATACAGTCTCCATTTAGAAACATGTTCAAAAATTGGAAAAATCAAAAATTGAATTCTACAACCATCATTTTTTCACTGAATGTTAATAATTTGTTTGAATTTCCAAACAATTCTTAAAAACCAATTGCACTATTCAATTGAATGGAAAAAAGTACAAAAGATTCTTTGTTTCAATATTTGATTAGATATTCCAATTTTTAACAGTATTACCTACTATGAACATACAAGTGGAATAATGATTTTTTATTTGCCCGTGTTTAGTATACAAGATTCCATACAGGAACCGCTGTCATCTCCTTCCAGTCCTCCGTCTCTCTTTCAGCTATATAGAACAGCTGATCCCGTCAAAGCGTACCCGGAAATCGCAATAATCCAAAATTCCACCCATTTTCACCCCCCAAATATATCTGGAAACACCCCTGCTCACGCATTTATTATTGTTACGTTTATTATACGCCTCTTCACCATTTCCAACTGCTCTCATACTGTTAACAATTTTGTTTTTTTCGCCTCAAAGTAAGTCTAATCGGACGTTTTCCGTTATGACGTCCTGTACTGTTCTTTATTTGGTTTAAATTTACCAGTTTACGACTGATAGTGGGAAAGAAATATAACAACTCATTATTAAGATAATCCTACGAACTAAGATCAAAGCTGAAAGAATTTAATATCTAAAAATAAAAATCTCTCTTTCAATATGTTTTTAAGAGCTCATAAAGCACCTGTACAGTTCCACCATTTTCACGAGAATACTGAAAAGAAAATCCAGTGGGAAAAACAAGAATATCATTATTCCAATTACCGGTACATCCATTGTCTTTCTCTTTTGTTCGTTGACGAGGGTTTCATTTAGAATAAAGAAAATTCATTCGCCTGTGGTATTTACAAGGTATACTCATGTTGTAATTATCAGTCTAGAGACATAAATCCGGCCTTGAAGATGTATAAACTGAAATAAGCAGCCGCTTCTAGGTCCTAAACCAGCGTCTGCTTGACAAATAGAAGTATGAGGTGAGTGCTTAGCGGGAATGAAGTCTAATTGGCCATGTGAAAGTGAAAGAGATTTGTTATTCGCCTGCTGACACAACGACAACATTTTCTGTATAATTACCGAACTTGCAAGCTTTACTGAGATGAATAATTTATTGGTCGATTAAAAATTTGAAAAAAAAAAATCTAAAAATAATCTAAAGTATAAATATAATTTACCCTAATAGAGGGATTATTTTTAATTTAATGTTATCTTAAGATATTTTACTTTGTGACGTCAATGTGTTGTCGAAAAGTTTCTTGTAACAAATACCTGACGAGTATAGCACTGAAGATGGCTTAACAGCCGAAAGTGCTCTGCGAATTAAATTTTACACAGAATACAAATATGTTTTCTTGACTTTCTAGTCATGTGTACTCAGCTATAAAGATATTCACAATATATCTTGTGACATTTTCATTGAAATTCATGAAACTAGCCCATTGTGTGATGCATTCTTTTTAATCAAAGGACGCTGCAAAATATAATGTGACAGCTCTTCTTTTTTATTCGCCTGTACTTCGTAAGGCATAAATTGAACCTTACCCGCGAATTAGATACTTGGGATTTTTCCCTGCTTCAATAGATACTAAACTTTCTATATTTTGTACAACATAAATATAAGTTCAGTATCGAACGTATAATTTTTCACGTTATTCGTGGTTTTAAAAATCCCACAAATCTGATCCTCGCATTCAACTATATTTCTTTATCACGTTCGTCATAAATCACTATGAAAATATAAGTTGTTTGAGGGGTACGAAGAGGCAGTCACCGCCCATTTTGTTTTCATACCCTTGCATTCTGGGCGAAGCGTGAACTTTTGAGTTATACAAATCTAAAACTGTAATAAGTCAGTTGATTTACATAAATGTCATCGTGGAAAAATCTCTGTGTTCGTGTCTAGGCAGATCGTGACTTTTTTTGACGGTTTCCGATTTTCTATTCAAAGACTTTTGTTATCATGGTCGGAGGTCTTTCGAATTATTGAAAAAAAAAGGAAGTAACATTATCAGGTGTGTTCGGAATGCTTGCACATAACAGAGTTAACAAAAGTCGTCGAAGAAGTTAACTTAGTGATCGAAACGCGCGCCAGATAGTGTAAAGTGCTAGTTTTGGGGTGTCGGTAGTGTGAATGTATTGAAAGAAACATCTGTATCTGTAGGGTAGGGAGGGTGAGTGTAGGCTCATATCACTTAGGCCACATGTGACCCATTGTACATCCTCCCGAGGAGTTGTCCTTTATATCAGCAGGTGTAGGCCAAGACTCACCGAACACACACTTTCTTATCGACGATAACTCCGGACGCTCGCATAAGACATGCTTGAAAGTTTCACCTTCCTGTTCACACATCCTGCATAGAGGTGTGTCCACTAGCCCCATAGTATGGAGGTGTTTCCTTAGTTGACAATGGCCAGTCGCTAAATATTTCTTCGGCGCCAGCTTCCCAGGGTCGCCAAGGGTGATCCTAGCAAGACTGCATCCTTCGATTCCATCCCATCTCTTGAGGGATTGAGCATTGGAGTAACGTTTGACTAGTTCCGCAATTGTCGAAGTCGTTAGGCCGTAGTTGTCACTGGGTCCTGAAATTTTTAGTCCAGCTGCTTCCCTAGCTGAAGAGTCAGCAATGCGATTATCTTTACTCCTGTCGTGCCCTTTAACCCACCTCAGGAAAATATCGTTATCTGCCGAGGCGTTAGGTAAATCTTGGTGGCACTCTAGTACTAGCCCCGATATAACACGTTGTCTGTTCAAGGTTAATAGGGCTTGTCTACTATCAGTGGAGATTGTTATGCTTTTGCCAGAAATTCTTTTTCTGGTTAGTTCTTTTATGGCAATTGAGATACCATTTGAACCACGCTATCGAAAGAAACAATTTTAAAGATAAATTTCTTTAAAAATCCAATTAAAAAATATATTAAGTCGTTATAATGTCTTTGCTATAACTGGTTAATTATTAATATTAATATCACAATCATTTCTACATTAATATCTTCTGTTTGTTGCTTGTGGTGTATTAATGATTATTTTTGTCTCCCAAAATAACAACATTATTCTTTAGAAGAACGCCACTGTCGCCCTAAATATTGCACAATCCTTCTCAAGCTGCGTTATCTTTCTATCCGGAGCTTGATAATAACCGCGAGAGCGTCTGGTGTCTTTTTGTAATTCTTAATATTGCTACAACGAACGCTGCTCTGTACGAGGCCCAGTTTTAAAATGTTGGCTGAGCTTCGCGAGATCCGTACGGAATCCAAAAGGAGGCTTTAGTCTATTAACGACATCAATTTAATTTTACCGCTTGACAAATTTCCACCTCAATTCTGACCTTGCCTTCTCGTAAGGAACAAAAGAAGAAAAATTGATTATTTTTGCTTGGATAAATTAAAGAGGGAGCTTTTAACAGACATCTACACGGTGCACAGTACACTTTTGAATTACTTAATGAATTTATAACTATTTTGTATTATTGGTTTGAATAACGATGTACTGGAACTATTATTTAGTTCAAATTTAGCCATTTATTGAACCTTTGACAACACAAATTCTTTTATCAAACTGAATTATTCAATACGGAAATAAATTTGTTTTGATAGAAGCCAAATACGATTTCCAATTGGATTTTTCAGATTTTCCTTTAGATATAAATAACAAACTTCATTACAAAGACGAATCTAACAACGAAAATAATTTCTTTTGTATAATTAAACTTAATAACTCAATAAAGTTAACGAATCTTATCTCGTGACAATATGAAATTTACGAAATTATTATTTCTTTTATGTCGAAAATACAACCAACTATTTACATTATTAATTTCCATGCCTTGCGGTTTATAATGGGAAATTTACTTTTAATGAGCATTTTCCTTTATATTACGTCCAGAATATGACTGGTACCTAAATTATATCAAACTGGAAAAAAAAGAAGAAAACTTTCTACATTGATTCAATGACAAAATATAATCTGCGCGTTCTAGCATTATTAGTGTGATCTTTAAAATACACCCTAAAGGATACAGAAGACAAAGGATTATCATAATGTCGGATAGTCAAGCAGCCATTAAAGCACTGAGCTCTTGTGTAATCAGTTCCAAAATGGTGTGGGAATGCCTAGACAAACTCAATGAACTAGGCGAGAACAATATAGTCACCTTACTATGGATTCCAGGACACACTGGAATAGAAGGAAATGAAATAGCAGATGAACTAGCAAAGAGGGGGACAAAAATACCTTTCTGGGGAATCTGCGGAATCAGCCCCAATGTAATATTGAAAGAAAAAGGTAAAGCCGAGAAAAAGAGAAGATCTGACCATTGGAAAGATCTAGTATTGCTTATACAATTAAAGACTCTTCTGGGTGACTACAACCTGTTGAGATTAAATGAATGCATAAGTCAAAGTAAAACTGCGCTAAGAGTTGCAACAGAAATTCTAACGGGACATTTTTGCCTGAATGGACACCTGAAAAGGCTCAAAATAGTGGAGGAAGAAGAATGCAGATTTTGTGGCATGGAAGAAGAAACCTCCATCCACATACTTTCCAACTACATAGCACTTCAGAATCCTATAGAGCACAGCACCTGGGAGATTACTGGATAGAAGAGCAACATTCACCCAAGTTGAAGCCTGCAGACATCCTAAAATTCCTCCGGGAAATAGGACTAAAGGAGCTACAACTTTCTGAGACTCTTCTCAGACTCTAAGTAGAAGTAAGGGGGCACAATAGATCTTTTAGGTCTCAGTGAATGTCACCCCAAAATACATACATACATACAAAGTTCAACCTATTTCACAAATATAAGCCTGTCCTTCTTCAGTATTATGTATCTTTCAATTTTGACTGTTTCAATTTCAATGTTTTGTTAAAAAATTGGTTTCTCGTTGGATACCTCATCTGCTGACAGAAGAACAGAAAGAAGTTGCAGTCATTTGGTGTCAAAGACTGGTCAAGACTGGTAAAACGTAGGAAACTAAACATTTATTACATATACAGTATTTTTAGTGGGGATGAATTCTGGACAATGCAAAACAATGCAAGCTACCACAGAGCTCGAAAGGAAGTTGAGTTTTTGAAGCAAGAAGACATGAACTTGTTGGACCATCCTCCATACTTCAAGATAGTGCCACCTGGAGAGACTGAACAGTACCAAAATTTGGGATTTAATAAGAAATGTAACACTGTTGGCAGTTATTCTGGATATTTGCGCATGCCTCACACTAAAGTTAATTTTTATAATAATACTTTTAGCTCCATAAACCAGAAAATTGACAACAAAATTAATTAATGTTGCTAAATTCAATTTAAACAATCACAAAGTCATAAATTGACAAAATAAGCTATTCGACAAAGCTTTACTTAGTTATAAAAGTTCAATATCGTGCCGTTCTTCCTTGAGGGCTCGTACGCGCCATCTGAATTATTAAGAAGACTGCCAGTTGTTACTCCAACCGACAATTATTTTCCAACATGTTGTACATTGTGCACTCTACAATGATTTTCACATAAATTGTCAATGTACTCTCGACAAAGCAACAATGCTATTACTATAATTGTAGCATTTCTAACGATTGCTTGCTCTATTCACTGCACAATACTGACTACTTTGTTGATTCTACGAGAATATATACAACGTTTCCATTTTAAATGTTTACTAACCACAAAAATTCGTTTTTAACGATCTTCTGTGGAAGTGCTTGAGGATTTTTTTCTATGTGGTTCACCCAGTAAGGTCAGAGAGAGAATTTAATGAATAGCATTTCTAAAATTTTCGTCTTTTGTGTTAATACCATTGGATACACAGAATTGCATAAACTTTGTAATTTGTTGTTAAAAAAAACAAGATTTTTCTAAAATCATCCTTTTTAATCGTTAAAAAAATTTAAATTCATAGATTCATTGATCTATCCCAACTGATGACAATGAAAATACAAGAATTTATCATTCTAGAAGGCAAACACTGAGCCAAAAGATAACCATTAATAAAATGGGAAGCTACATTACTTGCCGGAGTTTATCAATTGGATCATTACTTTTATATTCTGTAAAATTCTGGTGTTATCACTCATATTTGAACAGGAAAAATATTTCATCTTCTTTTTTTTTCTATCAATTTTCGAGCTGTTGATTTCCCCGAATGCAGATTCCATAATTTATAAAATCGGTGATGGTGGAAAGGATTTCTGTTGATTTTTCCTCTATTATCGAACTTAACCAGGTTATTTATTTATAATTAATGAGAAAAATACTGAACAAGATTATGTAATTAGCCTGGCGGAATATAACGATGCATTTTATGGTAAAATGAAACGAAAATAAAAAAATCCCGAATGGAAATTGAATGGAGAATTTGTGGAAAATGAAAATATTCTTTATTCATTTAAGAATTTCCTTGAAAATCGGTGCGGAGAATTCTTTCCTTTCAAGAAAGCATTACTTATTGATAAACGTAAAACCGTCTGAATTCAGTACGGCTACTGAAAAGGCGGAAATGCTACAAAAGTCGTGCAATTTTTCAAAACTCAGAAAGTGTCATTTGATTTTGTCCATTTATGTATATTGAAATTTTTCCATAACCCTTACACAGCCAGTAAGGTGGTTTCGGAAGGACCTCTCTGTAATCGGAATAAGATGCGAGGCTTATAAATGTCTTCCCCACCATATACAATTTTTTCCACTACTAGCCAAATTTGGAACAAATATTAAAAATAATTCACGAACTCACCTCGAGAAGCGTTTACCCCGTAGTCTAAGTGACAAGTACACTGTCAGTTTTCGATATATTATGAGCACAGAATACACCAGCCAAAAAAGAAGCGAAAGCCGGCGTAAATCCTTTAATCTTTTGGGGGCAAAATTTCGTGACCTCCAAACTGACGTTGACAGATAACGGATCAAGTAACACTGAGAAAATTGTTGAAAAAATGTAAATCAAATGTTAACTACACGCAAAAAAGTGAAACCAAAGAATCTCAAATAATAATTGTTTATTTTTATGATTTGCTTCGACAAAGTTTTAATTGTTAAACTCAATGCATAAATTGTTAAAATTAATTTAACAGCTCAACAAATATTGTGAAAAATATATAAATATAAGTTTTAGCTTCTGTTTTTGGAGTAGGTACCATCCACTATTAAAAATAATTAGCTATTGTTTAACCAATATTGTTATCGAAATTATATGTGTACCTAAGTATGTTTTTATGTAGCACTATATTTAAAGGGTGAGTCTAAAAACAATACAATAATAATAGATTATATATTTATAATATCAGTTTACAATAGAAAGAATTTACTTGAATGACAGCCACGAATTGCACAAGTTTTTGGCGCCATAACAAATAAATGTAACTTTTTAAACAAATTTTTTTGTTCAAAACACAAAAAAACATGTAAATAATCAAAAAGCTTACAACAAAGAAAATTCTTTGGTAAACAATAAAATCATATGTCATTGACAGATAACGGGCTTAAAATGGCAACTGTCAGACATGCGCACTCAGAAAATGAATTGTGGAATAGCACAAGCTTCGCTTTTTCTTGGGATGGTGTATTCTGTGTTATGAGCGCACTCGTTATGTCATCAGTCATTTTTGGTTGAGCGCTAATTTTAAACTAATGGCATTTTTATTCAAATAATTTTAGGATGAAAGGTTATTTCAAAAAGCAAATATGTTAAAGATAATCTCCAGGGTATACAAAATTATGTTGCACAAGTTTTTATTGAGCTACTATCCCTGAACTCTTAAAATATTCGAATGTGTGCATTATTGACCTAGGTTAATAATAGAAAAAAATTATTAACCACTAATAGAGAAATTCAATTTCTCAGTTGGCTAGAAGAAGCAATGATTGTCAGCTTCACAAATCATATCTTTTACTCTGTACAATCCCTAAGACCATCCCAAAGTACCGTTTATGATATTATCCAGATTTTCTGTTATGTATACTTCCAATTTTCATTGAGGTAGACTTTAATAAAATTACTGATGATATGTAGACTGTATAATAGAGTTTCTGATAATACCGTTAACGATTTATCATGGAAAAATAATCAGTTGTTATAAGAAAGGAAAAAATGTTTGTTGTAGTAATATTCGAAAGAAGATTTTGTGGTACACGCGTAGTCGATTTGGGCAGAAATTATCAATTAAATTTTCTTTCTTCAGTGTGAACAGTTCCTACTCCATATGGTTCTCAATTAGTAGGTTAAATTTTTTATATCTGGGTTAGTTAGGTCTACTTTTTAACCTGCTACTGCTTTTATTTTCCATAATATTTTCTTAAATACATCTTTCACATCATTGATATAAATTTTAAATAAATAAATGAATTTTATTAGCTCCAAAAACGTTTTGCGTAAGAAAACATTTACAGTTACTTAAAAAACATGTAGCCTGTGATGAAGGCAAACTAGAATTGTCAACAAACGCAATATGTCTACTGGAGGATAACTAACAAAGGCACATTTTTCCACGACCGCTCATTACTCTTTCCAGTCTTTACGTGCATGTTTGTAAAAGCTGATGTTAAAAATGAAAAGCAGTGAAAACGACTTCTTTACTAGGCATTAATCCTCTAGAGTCCAACTGTTACAAAGATAATAAACGTGCAGTGGCAGAGAATTATCCTTTTCCCTGATATTTCGGAAATATACACGTTACTTCCAAGACATGTTTAATATTCTCATTTTATTTCTTATTTCATCTTGAAAATTGTAATGATTGTTTGGCAAAACTGAATGGGCTCGTTTACTTAAATTTTTAAATCATTTTCAACTGTCGTAAAACAAAGTACTAAGGATAAGAGAGTTTGCCTAAACGTATAAAAATAAGCATATAAGCCAGCAAAATACTGTTTCTAGCTAAGTAGTCATCTAAGCGAAAACCGATCGGTCGTCATATGCGAAGACGTCACGCCTGAAATTCGGAGAGGAGCGCTGTTTGATGTTTATAATTTTTTTTAGGCGACTTAGGAATCTCGCTGACGTCTAATTTTTTGCACAGAGCCTCAAACTGATATGCTCTTCCTAATGGTAAAATAAAAAGAATATGTAAATTAGCCCATTGGGCGGAGTAGAATTCAATGAGACCTCTGGGGGAAAAAATTGTAACTGTCGCAACGAGTAAAATAATTCGTTCTGCATTGCTTTTGTATTATATGCAAGTCAATGTAATTACCGTAAATTCGTACTTTATTTGTTTAATTTTGTGTCAGTGACAAGTTTAAAACTGTGTTTTTCTATTTAACTCAACTGTCAGCAATTCTGAGGTAATATGCGTATATAATCAGAGATATTATGGAAGAGGTTATGTTATTCTATTTTTTGTTTTCATTGCAGATCAAAGAGAAAATGAGTCGGTATTGAAGATGGAAAATATAACTCAATACAAACCTACCTTCCCTGCAACTTTTGTAGATATAATTATATCAAAAATAAAATAAAAACACGAAATCAAACCCAAAACTAAACAGTTAATTGAACGCTTGTTGTACTTTTCACAAATATCAACCCTACCTATTACTCTAAAAATAAAAATATTAGGAGTCAAAATTAAAGAAAAAGCAAAAGTATTACAAAACACACACTGAAAATAACTAAAACAGCAAAATAAAACCACTTCAATATCAAAAGGCTTATACGACAGCTGATTTGTTTTACTCGTTGCTAAGATGACATTGACATTTCAGAGCGCCATCTATCGAATTCTACTTTTCCCAATTAGTTACGAATGGTACCCTAAACTTCAACGTTAGGTATATCTGTTTACCAAAAGCTTTCTGCTCAGCAGCTTTTCTTTAGGAAGGACCCAGTCATATCTATTCGGAATTGGGATGGTATAAGGCAGGTCATTTCTGTGTTGGAAACATTAATAGATCATTTTTAGAATATTGTGATTTTCTAAGCTCTGTATAAGTCTGTTCTGTGCATTTGGAAATATGCGAATTCCATATTCTGTTGATTTAGTAGATACAGAAGGATTTTCTGGTGATAATGCCATCAATAATTGCCAGAGAAGTATGTACCTACATGCCAGAAAGCTGTATTAAAACTGTTTTGACCACCAAGCTTGTAATCACAGGTCTAATTTATATCCAACAGATTTTTTTGGGTCCACCAAGGTCCCAGGTCTAATTTTTACACTTTTCAAAGTTAAAACAGTAGTAACAACTGAAAAAGAAGAAAGGAAATGTAGCTGGATACTTCCTGTTAAGCTTTCGAATAATATATAGTGATTAATATAAAAATTGGAGGAAATGAGTACCAAGAAAGTCGAATAAACGTTTGAAATACATGAAGGTTGATCCCAGTCTCTTTGCTTAAAGCTGGAATAATTTGAAAAAAGGATGGATCTACATAACATCACATATATAAAGGTTGAAGGGTTTAGCTATAACCATTCTTCCAATTACAGAATTAATAATGATTTTATCGGTTGTAATCACTTGTGAATTTATTAAAGTACCTATTCAATAGTAAGTAGGAAGATTTAGGGTTATCCCCATTTTCATTATAAAAGTCTTTAAAAGTCCTAGAAATATTGATATTCATGTGATAGGACGTCCAGTACAATATTAAAACCAATATTTAAGTGGAAAAAAATCATCCACCCACAAATGATTTGTGAACTGTTAACTTTAGCAAGAAACAATTAGAGCGAGTTGCATTATATTTAGCCTTCTTATAGATTTCCGCCACTGCAATTATTGTGCGTTATTACTTTGGTTTCCCGAAGAGGGGAAGAGAGAAAATCACACAAACGTGGAAAATCTACAATCGGCACGTTTGACAAATATTGGACCCAAGATAGCACTTCGGCGGCACTTCGACAATAGATCGGCAAATTCACACTGTGGGGTAACCGTTTATATTTAATTACGATTCGTGTAGTATGAAAATGTGTTGAAATTGGCTACCAGGTTAGATATTTGAAGGATAGTCGTATACTTCTTGTTAATTCCTTCTTTTTTTATTGAGAGATAAAACAATTCAAAGTACAACAAACTATTAGAACTCCTTATTTATCTTTTATACTCATATACCCGCAAAGCATTCAACGGAACTGAAATTAGACAACTTAATTTAAAGCTTATAACATTCTGCAACTGATACAAAGCAAATCAAGTTATCTGCGTTATAAAGTTTTAGCAAGAAATTTGTAATAAGAAAATGTAAAATTTGTATGAATATTCCATAAATTTTGTATGTTCTTTGTGGAAATGGAATGTCTTTTAGTGTTAAAACTATATCTACAGAACTTTGGTGAAACTGAAACACGAAATTTGTAAGTAAATGAAATTAATCTCTTTTGGTAGACAGCTCCATCTTATTAAGAAGTCAGTTTACTTCGATACCACGTTGCCAGAGTTTTCGAAAAATGTTAGGTTATGTGTCACTCGAATATATTTTTTGTGGGCCGGTCTAGCTATCGCTTGAATAGAGGAGTTCAGTCTAAGGCCAGTGTGGCCTTTTTCTGACAAGAATGACAGTTAAGGTCTACCATTCAAAACATAAGATTTTTGCATCTATATTGCTTTATTAAAATGATGAATACACCCCCGAAGCGTATATCTTGAAATTTGAAATGACTTTTTAGCTGAATACTCAACATATCGGTGGCCAATAATTCTAGGAACTCTTGGCATGTCACCATTTCATTTCTGTTATCTGTCACTAATTATGTCAGATGTCAGTGGAAAAAGTAATTAGAAAAATAGAAATACAACTAACTAGAAATGCTACAAAAATCTAATCGAAAATGGACATGGACACAATTAAACGAATAAATGTAACTGACATTTGACATAACTAGTGACAAAAGTTCCCAGAATTATTGGCCACCGATATGTTGAGTATTCAGCTAAAAAGTCATTTTGAATTTCAAGATATACGCTTCGGGGGTGTATTCATTATTTTAATAAAGCAATATAGATGTTCGCAATGATAAAAAACATGTAAAAATCTTATTTTTTGAATGGTAGACCTTAACTGTCATTCTTGTCACGAAAAAACACTTTTTGTTGGCCACACTGACCTTGGAGTGAACTCCTCTATTAAGGGAAACTTACTGACAGATAAGTGACACTTCCCTTTAGCGATATAAGTGCCACTTAATTTTTAAACTGAAGGTGGTGCAAAAGGCACTAAGTGGCTGTTTGAGAGTTAAACATTTAATGGCTACTAAACCTTGACGAGTGAAGAAGCTCATATTTATTTCATCTCATAATTTAGCAGTATTGCTTGCTACGTGAGCTATAAAATTCCAAAGCCTAAGACTATTTTGTTTCCATGTTATTTAAATAGAAAATAGAAATTATCCTACTATAAATATGAAGAAATCAAACTTTTGTAGTATTTCAACATGTCTAACATTATTAAATTACGTTTTGTTGTTTTTATTTATAAATATTTTGCCAAAAAAGATGTATCTGCACTTACCGGAGACCTTCGGGTTGTTAATTGACTTAACTGCAGTTAGCAAGGACTGAAATAAGATCGACATTAGTAGCTCTAAAGATGCTTGTTGGCAACGTCATCGCCATCGCGAGGTTAATAACATCTAAAGTGCCGAAATGCCGTCTCGACATCCCATATTAATGTACTTAAGAAAAACATACAATTGCTATAGTTTATGTCTGCGGCGGGATTCGGTTATTAAATGTAAGCCGCCGTTGTAAATGTGCTTTAACACCCTATAGAGACTATAAAGATGGTCGTTGCGCAAGGTTTGTTGAAGGAACTAAATTGAAATACGACCTTAAACCAGATATTTTCTAATATTCGTAGGAGAAAGTAAAGTACAGAATTTTCGAGGTAGTTACCTGCAAAATTATTTGATTTGATAAAATAATTGTCCCAAATAATGTGATTTTTATAATTCAAGCTAACGAAATTTTTATACTGCCACATAGTATTGATCTGAAACAAACTATTTATTCATTAATCAATACATAAATATCATTAGGTACATTACTCCGATAAGTAGGTCTCTATTTTATTATTTCTTCACTGAAATGTATTTATTATTCATACAGATAATTTGTGTAATTTTGTCTAAACGTTTAAAATACCCAAAATACTAACAACTACAACATTTTTTTGTGAAACTTGACACGTCAACGAAAGCTTTATTAACAAGTTGAAAATAAAAAATGAATTACAAGAGCGCCACAAGAAATATGGCTCAAAAGGTGTGGGGATAACACTTTCATATCTTGAATACAAAAGAAAACTTTATATTATAAATTTCGAGCCGATGCTATGGTTCAAAAATAAGTCGCATTCACTTTTATTGTAAAATTAAGTTCAAAGTAACAACTGACGTATTTATTTCAAACAAATCTCCCAGCTTTATACCTTATTTCTTTATGGATAAAGTTACTGAAAAATACTCGACAGCTACTCAATTGTTTAGAAACTTTCGGAACAAAGAACAAAGCGTTATTTTCAGTTGAAACTTTTCAGTTAGATTTTGTTTGCTTCGAGTATGGCAACTTTCATATTTTTAAACTGGACAAAACTCAACTCTGCAAAATTTAAGTAGATATTGAAGTTAAGGAGAGTTAATATGAAAATAATAAAAAGGGAGTTATTTTTCCGTGAATTGTTTTTTATATTACAAAATCTGTTTAATAAATAGCGTCCAGTTAGTGAATATTACGGTCCACATACTACCAGATTGTCGAATCACCAAAAAATAGTATATTCTTCAACGAGCGAGCGCAGGGAGTGAGTTTTGGAATCATCCAAGTGATAATAGCCATTCTACACAAGTAAAAGACTATATTTTCTCCACGACTAAAAAAAACCAGCGAGGATCGAACGCCGATCGTCCGTGCCAGAGTCAACCATTAAGCTATAGAGCATATTTGTTTATAAAAATGTAAAGAGCAAATATATACGTAACTCATATTTTTAATCGAAACTATTACATTTATAAATGAAATTGATTTCGGGAGGCGCACATATTAAATCTTCACTATCGCTACTGTTGTCCATTTTATTATCTATATAATACGTAAAATTATGATTTCATAATTATTTTGAAGTTTCAAACGTCGCGCTGTCAGAAGCGATTTGCGTTATTAGGTATTTGACATTTTCAAAGAGACGATTTGATTTATTCATATTAATTCATTTTATCGTGAATTCTGATAATAATAGAATATGATTGGCTAACGAGAGTGAATTCTTTTTCATTATTCACTGGTGTGAAGAATTGATATCATTATGCAGCTAAATATGTGAAAATAATTTGTGCGTTATTATTTAGTCGTGGAGAAACAAATTTATCCAATAAAAAAATTGATATTTATCAGCATTTTATTGTTTTTATTCGTGGTTAAAGTAGCATTCAATAAAGACCTTACAACTGTTGATCACCACAGTTCTAAGTCCCAAACAATCCATCATTCCTGTCATTTCGGTTTCTACAAATCAATTATTACTCTGTCCCTTTTTCATTCCATTCTTCCGAAAAGGAGGGTTTTTTTGAACACGATCCACTTATATACCTTCTACCTATCCATTTATTCTATCGCCAACTCATAGCCACGGAAAACAATAAGAAATTATATCACAAATCCAATTATTCAATATTTCGTACTGTTATCAATAAAAAAGTACACACAAATCTATTTATTCATTACTAACAAATTTAAAAAAAAACCAGCATGACTATTCGAACTCGTCATCTCCTGGTTACTAGAACAACACTTCAACCACGGTGGCAGATATTTGTTGCTGTAGGTATCATTTATCAAACAAAAATGAATGTATGTATGTATTTCGGGGTGACATTCAATGAGACCTAAAATATCTATTGTGGCCTCACAAGCACCTTTAGTCCTATTTCCCGGAGGAATTTTAGGATGTCTGCATCAGGCTTCAACTTAGGTAAATGTTCCTCTTCTATCCAGTAATCTCCCAGGTGCTCTGCTAAGGACTCTGAAGTGCTGTGTAGCTGGAAAGTATGTGGATGGAGGTTTCTTCTTCCAATCCACAAAATCTGCATTCTTGTTCCTCCACTATTTTGAGCTTTTTCAGGTACCCATTCAGGCGACAATGTCCCGTTAGGTTCCCTGTTAAAACTCTTAGCACAGTTTTACTTTGTCTTATGCATTCATTTGATCCCAACAGGTTGTAGTCACCCAGAAGAGTCTTTGATTGTATAAGCCCTACTAGATCTTAAAATGGTCATATCCTCTCTTTTTTCCGGCTTTACCTATTTCTTCCAATATTACATTGGGACTGATTCCGCAAAAGGGTTCAGGCCCCCAGAAAGGTATTTCAGTCCCACTCTTTGCTAGTTCATCTGCTATTTCATTTCCTTCTATTCCAGTGTGTCCTGGAATCCATAGTTCTCGCCTAGTTCATTGAGTTTGTCTAGACATTCCCACACCATTTTGGAACTGATTACACAAAAGCTGAGTCCTTTGTCTTCTTTTTCCGTTATCAATACTGAACTTGGCGCACTTTCTTATGGCGTGGATTTCCGCTTGAAAGAAACTTGGGGTTTTTCCCTGGTAATGGCATTTGGATCCCATTCCTTCTTTTTGCTTAATTCCGTAACGAATTTCTTTGAAAAGTTATACTTTTTCATCATACCTTATTGTGGCATGTCCCAGGATGTCTGATTTTTAAGAAGGAATACATCATCTGTGAAAATTTCATCATTTTAACTCTAACGGTTCATAAGATTACAGACTGGTGACAGATATAGACAGACGGACGGACAGCGAAGTCTTATCTTCTCATCTGGACGCTTTTACACTTTTACACGCTTTATCTTCTCCAGAAACTTGTAGTTCGAATACTATAACAATTTTTTCGGACTATATTTCTTAGGTAAATGTCATTTGTATGGTACGTTAGATCGATCGATTTCTTTTCTTGACTCGTATACGATGGCCTTCAACAAAACTAATAAAAAACATGATAAAAGAGCCGAGGCGTTCACTGAAGTCCACTCGTTCGCTATTGGGCTATCTTTCGATAATACCGAAGCAGTGGCCCATTGTGTGCGCTCCTATATAATGCACTGATACGAACAAATTTAAATACTCTCCCTATTCTATGGAAGTTTATTCTGAACTTGAATGGTCTCTACTAGTTGGATCGTTTTCAAATTGGATGTATTTTATTTATATGTTTGTCCTTAGAATCACAAATTATATGTAGAGTTGGGAAATTAGGGCTGGCACTTTTATTTCATCACACTATGAATGACAACTGACGTTTGCCATGATAATTAAACTGTGTCTTTCTAGACAGGGTAAAAATTAAGTTTTGAAAAAAGCATTAGCAGTTCATAGTCAACGCACAGGCGTTCAAGACTTCTCGTAATCCCGCTGAAAGATTTTAATTTGATTCCGAGAACAAACCACGTACTGCAAGAGCCAAACGTGATGGCAAGCCCGCCTCCATGCGCAGAAACTCATTTTCAATGTTACCTCCCACTACAGCTCTTGCAAGACACACTATACACGATCTGTACAGAGGCGTATCATTATAGTTGTCCTTCAATTCTGTTGGCGTTTGGCATTGTCTGAATAATATTTGTGGAATAGGTACGACACTGATTGGCAAGGGACTTATAGTAATACAATAGTAATTTAGTTGGGAGAGTCTATACCTGCGCTATCACGAAATCATATTTTGACAATGGGTCATACGTCAACAACACAATGTATTGAAATTATATTTATGATTCGGTCTATAATATAAACCACAATGGTGCTTTGTGTGCTTAAGTCAACAAAATGTATATTTCCCATTTTGGCATCGAAATACGCTTTTTTATTTCAAATAAACTATTAAGCACATAGCAAATGTTGGGTAGAAGCTTGAAATGGATATTGGATTTTACAACTCTCCAACCTAAATAGCATCAGAATATCAAATTTCACGGCAGTTTTGAAACGCCATTTTTTTATTATAAACTTTTTTAAAATTAAAGGTCGTATATAAACTTGCGGTAGTAAATATTGTTCCCAATTTAAAACCAAAACTAAATATTATAATTTAAAGACTAGTTGGATAAACAGAATGTCACCATTTTCCAACCTCTTCAGTTTACTTTTTTCTTTTTATCTAAATTCCAAGCTTTACTTTCGTATAATAGGGTGTAAATTTAGGTGTTTTGGGCACATTTATATTGAACCTTACAGTGGAAAGTTT
This sequence comes from Galerucella calmariensis, assembly GCA_910591675.1. Classification (NCBI taxonomy): domain Eukaryota; kingdom Metazoa; phylum Arthropoda; class Insecta; order Coleoptera; family Chrysomelidae; genus Galerucella; species Galerucella calmariensis. The sequence continues at coordinate 494,761 of CAJUYG010000062.1, read as the reverse complement.
GTTCAAGACTCTAAAATTGGAAAATACGATTACAGCGACCATTATTGATGAAGAAATTAGTAATGACTTTGATGCTAATGCTGAAAACAGTGACGATAATGACATAGAAAACCAAATTGAAGAGATTGATGACAACTTAAACGTAATTTGAAAAAGTTTTTCCAAAAATCAAACGTTTACAACAGTTCTCATGGGCATTTTTACAAAGCCGGAATTTTCTTTTTAATATTCCTAAAGTTTCAAAACCAATCCTTTTGTCACATATACCTTGGCAAGTTTATCTGAAGCCGTGAAAGAAATGCAGTTTAAAACATTCGATATTGCCACGTTTAACTATGAAAAAGCTAAAGTGCTAAGTATGTAGTGATAATAATTAGAAAAGGGACTTTTTATTATTAACAATATTAACACTATGATTAAACGTTAATTATTTTTTCAATTTATGAATATTAAAAGACGAACACTCCGAATTACATAATTGGTGATTTTTATCGAAAGCTGACTTCTTATTGGCAAGCGCGTGCGTGTGATCTTCTCTCTCACTCCGTCAATTGATTGATATTGATTTATCCAGTGGCGTTGGTATTGTCAGTGACCTTTGTATTTTCAGTTTCACTTGGTAAAATAGGTACCGTACGCCATTTTTACACTAATGACAAATATGCGCCATGTTTCCTCGCCTCTTACCGATGCCCCGTAGCTTCAGATCAACTTGCCAAACGATAATTCACTAAATTTTTATTTCATACTTCAATATGGAACCAAAATTTATTGATATAAGATGGGTACATGAGCTACATTAACTAAAATACTTCTATGTTAGCAGAAAATATGAAGTAAGCATTGCAAAACCATTAATTTTAGTCCACGAAATGGAGTTTTGGATGGAGAGAATGCCAAAGAGATTCACTTTGGGTTTTAGATGACGAGCTTATGAATAATCACTTTACCTTTATTCCACACGAACTCAGCTTTCAAGTTCCTTTATCTATTAATACTCTAACAACAGCCGCATATTTCATATTAATGTTTCTTAATAATTTGAGTTTAGTTTTCAAAAGAATGAAAAATAGCTTCGCACGAGTAATCGCTTTAATTTAAAACCTTTGTTGGTTTTCTGAAAAAACTTTATTTAAAATTATCTCAACTCAACCAATTCATCTCTAATTTACCTATAGGTATGCCAATATTCTTATAGCCCGATGATATTAATGTTATATTAATCTGGACACGCTTGTCTAAACAGTTAATGATGTTTTTCTTCAATAAAAGTTTCTATTTTATGAAGCATCATCAATAATGTACGCGACTGCAACAATTCGATTTAAGCAGTGAATTTAGATAAAAATATTTACTAGTTTTGTCAATAATTCTAGATCAGGGCTTTTTTATTCACCTAACAATGCTTTCCAAGCACTTGTATATTTTAACTTCCTATTAATCTATACATTTTATAGTTACTTAAGTTACTGTTGATGTGTCGTAAACTTATTTATGTACTCACTTTATTTTCCTTGGTGCATTTTACTCATAGGTTTGTTAATTAGTTTTGAAAACCATAGACTCATTAACATATTCACAGTTCTCTCTTTTCAAATGACAACATAATGGTTTATGCAAGGAAATGGCAAACAATTCTACATATGGAAGTTAATTTGACATGAATATTGAGGTATCCTGGGGTATAGAAGGAAAACTGGAAGATATCGGAAAATTACACCGCTATCTTCATTGGTACAGTCGATATCGACCTTTGTCGCACTAATGGGTCACCCTGTAGGCAATACCAAGTAAAGTTGGGTTCTTTTTGCACACAATGTGCCTTCCAACAACAAGGACAACGATATCATCGGCATACCCAATCGTTAGAAAGCTCTCACCGTTTAAAAGGGTTATTAGCTCGTCAATGACCAGGTTCCACAATGTGGGCGAGAGAACACCCCCTTGCGGACATCCTCTAGCGACGATCACTTTTGCCACAGGGTCTCTCCATGTGGCCTCTACTGTACGGTTGCACAACGTGGCCCCAAGCCAGTGAGTGATCATATTCCCTTCACATGAATCTTACAGGGGTGCTGTCAAACGCTCCTTGTATATCCAAGAAAGCTCCCATGCCATTTTCCAGCGCCTTCTCCACCTGGGTTACCAGTTGGTGTAAGGCACGTTCAGTTGACTTTCCACACCTGAAAGCATGTTGGTTGTTGTGCAAAGGATACCTAAGCCCAACCTTTTCCTCTATGTATGTGGTACGACCCGATTTGGGTATGAAGACGACTCTCACCTGCCTCCACTGTTCAGGGAAATACCTGCGTGCCAAACAGGCCCGAAATATATGCACCCAAATTGTGCCAACGGCCTCCCAGCCTTGTTGAAGCAAAGCCGGGAAGATTTGGTCTTTCCCCGGAGACTTGTATGGTCTCGTATGTGACTATTTCTTTTGCTGAAGATAGTCCTCTTTACATGGTCGCTGTATGCCCACATATCCCATGTCAGGTCACTCCCGCTCGATTCCCTCACAACCGGGGAAGTGTGTCTCTAGTAGATGCTGCAAGGTATCCACAGTGGTGTCGGTGAAAACACCCGGTGCGACTTCCATGCAGCCTAGAGCGCTGTCCGGTGATTTCGTTAAGATCCGGCGCAGCCTTGACATTTGAGGTACCGAGACGATATCCTCACAGAAGGCCCGCCATGTATCTCTCCGAGCCAACCTGACCGCACTCTTGTACTCATTTCGGTTCTGGCGGTATTGCTCGGTAGGAGCTAAGTGCTCTCAAAGCTGCTTAGCAGCTTAGCTGTCCGAGAAATTTGGTTTGCCCCAATCTCTTCACACATGAAGCAGTGGCGTAAATTTCCGAGTGAAATACGGTTGCATAGGCTCCTAGAGAGGTTCCAATTTCTGTCCAAGGTCTGCACCAGAGACCCACTATTTATTGAGTCATACTTGTCAAAATAAATAACTGAAGTTGTTGTATATTTCTCTAGATACAAACTAAATCTTCTCCAACAACTGTAAAACCGGTTTTGACATTTCAAAATTTATTTCGACGTAAATATTAAATTCACCCTGTATATATAAAAAAGTTGACCCTCCCCGATAAACCCATATAGATACATACACATACAAGCAGAATAGCGTTACCAACTGGATAAATGGTATTTGTTTTATCCCGTTATGTAATTTTCCGGTAGAGGGAGTATGTGCTGCGCTCAAGCCGTGCCAATCCGGATTATCGCATTAATTTTCGTTCATTTAATGAAATTTCCACGTGGGGCTCTACGTTAATATATATACTCAACGGTTATAAATATTTAATAAAGTGTTTTAAAAAGTATTATGAGTGATAAACGATATTAAAAAAGTTTTTAAGCGCGTAGTCTATCAACCACGAAAATGAACAAAGATTATGATGTGAAAATTCGAGGAATATAAGAATATTTTCAAAAACTAACAACGCTAAAGAAAAAAGTTCATTGAAATGTTCTGACTCTCCCGAATAGTTTCAGATTTCTTAGCAGTATGTTAGTCGAGAAAACCGAGAAACTTGTTCCATATTCATTTAAGTAAGTAAGTAAGTGTATAACCGTATAAAAATATTATAAGCGCATTCGTCATTCTTCAGTTTCCACCGGCACCTCCACCATTTCCCATACATTGTCTACGCATCCGCCATTTCTGGAATGGGTTTGGAGCTGCTCATTGAAGTTAGTTTTTAGGTTTTAGGTGATGGTAGCTCTCTATATCTCTATCTGTAGAGTAGGGAGGGTTAGTGTAGGCTCACAGCACCTAGGCCACATGTGACCCATTGTAGATCCTTCCGTCCTTCCCTGTCCTTCCCAGGAAGGTGGACAGGTCACTAGGAGACATTCTCCTTTATATCGGCAGGTATAGGCCAAGACTCACCGAACACACACTCTCTTAGTGAAGACACTCGCATAAGATATGCCTGACAGTTTCATCTTTCTGCTCACACATCCTGCATATAGGGGTGTGTCCACAAGCCCCATAGTACGGAGGTGTTTCCTTAGTTGACAGTGGCCAGTCAGAAATCCTACTGTTAAACGTAGGTTTTCCTTGGTCATCGCCAAATATTTCTTCGGCGCCAGCTTCCCAGGATCGCCCAGGGTGATCCTGGCAAGACTGCATCCTTTGATTCCATCCCATCTCTTAAGGGATTGAGCATGGGTGTAACTTTTGGCTAGTTCCGCAATTGTCGAAGTCGTTAGGCCGTAGGTGTCACTGGGTCCTAAAATTTGCGATTACCTTTACTCCTGACTTGCCCTTTAACCCACCTCAGGATAATATTGTTATCTGCCCAGGCTTTGGCTAAATTTTGGTGGCATTCTAGTACTAGCCCCGATATAACACGTTGTCTATTCAAGGCTAATAGGTCTTGTCTACTATCAGTGCAGATTGTTATGTTTTTGCCAGAAATTGTAACTTGTGAGCTAGTTAGTTTTCAGGTTTTAGGGGATGGTAGCTTTTTTTCGTTTAGTGCGTGGCATCGATGTGAGTTTGGATATAGAGGAATTGGGTTGGTGGAGCTTTGGCTTGCCTACCGCTGATATGGCCTTTTTCACTTTTTGTATACCGATATTTGGAAAAAGGATGAAAAAACCGGTTCACTGTCCATTTGTGGATGGTTTGTTTGTGTATAGAATTTAATGATGAGCAAAATCTGTCTTGATATTTCAGTCTTGCAGTATTGTCATAACCAATAACGGGTTTTCACGATACTCCATGAAAGCACTACTCAATAAGGAACAATTTGAACATAACTCTTTGGCAAATATTCTGTTTTCACCAAATTATTTCAAGACGTAGTTAATAATTACTATTCAAATCGACTTTATAATCATATTTTGACCAAAACCGTATACCGTTTCATTCTAACCTATTTTCGAGTACCTGGAATCTACATATCTAGCTGACCTACATCCATGACACATCACGATCACGAACTTCGATATATTGAATTCGATCTTTTTGACGCTCGACTATTTTAAAGTTTCCGAATTCAAATAAGCTCATAGCGAAACTGTATTTAAATTATTTATGAGCCTAAATATAGATTTATTTTGTTCCGTAACACATACCACGTAAATTCACATGGCACTTTCAGGTGTGTTAAAATGTGTTTTACGCGCGAATTTTGTATCAATTATTTTTTAATATTAGATACACTTGAATTTACTACCCTTAGAAATCTATTATTGTTATAAATGGAACTGTTTCATTTATACGCTCCTTTCAACAAAATTTTTAAAGAATGAAATGCTTTCGGAAAGCAGCCAATTTAAAGTGTGTTATTTAAAGCGTTGAATAAGGATATACCGTGAAATATATAAGGGGGCGTCTTTACGCTTAGCTACAAAGATTTATGACAAGATAAAAATGATTTTAAAAATTGTTTACTTCGTTATGGTGTTTTTCTCGCTTCTCACCTGTTACACATGCACGGATGTTTACGAAAAGTATCGCTTTGAAAAGGCCGGAAAAATTTCCGCTCTGTCTTCAACAATCCGCCTAATATTTCACTCAAATGAATTATCATTCATCTTCTCTGGATCTGCTGGATCAAAGTGTTATGTTTTTATACTATAACTAAACACTTTTAGATAATAATTACAATAATTTTAAAAAGCACTAGATGGAAAATTTTGGAAGCGTGGGATGAATGCTTGGGAAATTTAATGAAGATATTACTTTTGTTATAAATAATTTTGCTCCAGGGTTAATTATATGTAAAAGGGTTGGTTGTGAATGGTATGATGATGAATTACATTCTTTACAAAGATCAAGGGGTCTGGCATATGAAAGGGCTACAATACAAGGTGTGACTGCTAATTGGGTGGGGTATAAATATAAAATAAAGTCTAATACGATCAAAGAAAAGGTTATATTTTGAAAACTTAATAGAGAGAAGGAAATAGTAGAAAAATAAGAGGGGCATCAAATTCAATGGAATTCGACAAAAGTAATATTGAAAGAGCCTAAGAAAAAAAGACGAAAAATCAAAGAAAGTGATTTAATACAACTAAATGCAGATAAATGTGTAGCTAGTATTTCAGCCGAATGTAGTCAAATTTGGTTACCAATTTTAGAAATAGAAATTTCCAATAATCAATCACCTGCGTTATCAGGATAGCATCATAAGATTTTATCCAGGTTTTCGTATGATTTATCATTGGAATAGTTGTTAATCGATACACACTTCAATACACAAAATCACCAAACTGAGTCATACATTTTTTGAAAACAAAAATAATCATACACAAAAAAGTAACAACAAACGCGTCTTATTAATAACATTTCCAAAATAAGCGAAAAAAAAGCGCTATCCCAATAAAAACCATTCCTGGCACTTGCACTTCACTGGATTCCATTTCTAGTAGACTATCATAGCGTTAGAATGTCATAAAATAAAATATTTCATTCCACATCTTACCAGAGATGTGATCTACTATGAATGGACCTTAATAAAATTTGACAACAAAGTTTTGTAGTCTTAAACTTCAAAATATTATTGATTGTCTAGTTGTCATATTTTTTTCGTTGTGTCAGATAGGGACCAAAAATTATTTTATTACTAGTTAATCTTGACAACGGTAGCTGGAACGCTACCGAAACGTCGAAATAAAAAATAAAAACCATCATTGTGGTTTGATTCCCAAAATGATAGGAGAAAAAAGAATAAGTAATGCCACAAGCAACTTACAGAATATAAAAATATGCATGTTGTGGAATATAGAATAGTCTTAATGAAAATGTTTCAATTGCAAATCAGTCTGATTTTAGAGAGAAGCATTGTTGTCAACCCTTACTAGAACTGTTGTCTTGAAGTTGATTTTAAAAGAGCGTTCAAAACAATAAATATTGACTTGTTAATCATAAAACTGAAAAAATTTGGTATACTTGGAAACGCACAAAAATGTGGCTTCAATATTTTCTCACAGGAGTATCGCTAATTTAAACAGCATCAAAAATGCTTAGCGTACATTTATGCCGTAGGTATACGTGACGACCTCTTCAAAATACATAGAAATTAGGAGCAAAATGATGATTTCTTATATATCAAAACCCTCACCGAAAAAAAGCGTTGAGGTTATTTTGACTTCTATGTACAATTACTTAAGGATCACACTGTATAAATCAAACAAGTTGTATGGTACTATATATAGTCCAACTAGCTTAACATGGAATCAGCATTCTAAGCCAGATATCATATTTTAATGTTCAAATGTACGATAGGATTATGGTTAAATTTCAAAATTAACTGGCAGTCAATTATCGTGAAAAATACATAAATTAAATCAGTGTTAATATCCAAAACAATGATATTAAACACTGGATACAGGCGTAACTCAATTAATAGGGATAAAGCTATAAAATCGGGAATTTAGGGATTTGGTATAATTGAGAGAATTTACAAAATGTAAATATCTTTCCTAATAAAATAAAAATCATTTTGTTTTGAATTTAAGGATCACATCGCAAAAAAAAACTGTTTTTTCCGAAATTGTAATTTGGTAATTGCTTGAAAAGTACTACTTCCAAAAAAATACTTCTTGTACTGTTACTATATTAGACGTCAGCTAGAAGTACTAACTCAATTCACCAATCTACATCCTATATTTGCCTTAATTTTCGTCGAGATTGGCGTACGTGCGATATGTGATACCCGAGAAACTGCTTTTAGTCACGTAATAATTATATGGCATGAATATAGATACTGGTTGATATACCGAGCGTATAAATTTATAGTAAAGATATAGTTTTAAAAGTATACCCTATTTTTTCCACAAAAAAAAACTTTGTAGAATCGTTACAGTCAACGGCTCTAGAAATAAGTCAAAAACTCTCAAATACATTTAAAAAGCTCACAAGATGACTAAATAATCCACAAATTCACTCGAATATACTTTAA
>CAJUYG010000062.1:472946-486436 GCA_910591675.1 Galerucella calmariensis | reverse complement strand
TGATCCTAGCAAGACTGCATCCTTCGATTCCATCCCATCTCTTGAGGGATTGAGCATTGGTGTAACGTTTGGCTAGTTCCGCAATTGTCGAAGTCGTTAGGCCGTAGTTGTCACTGGGTCCTGAAATTTTTAGTCCAGCTGCTTCCCTAGCTGAAGAATCAGCAATGCGATTATCTTTACTCCTGTCGTGCCCTTTAACCCACCTCAGGATAATATTGTTAACTGCCGAGGCGTTAGTTAAATCTTGGTGGCACTCTAGTACTAGCCCCGATATAACACGTTGTCTGCCCAAGGCTAATAGGGCTTGTCTACTTATCAGTGCAGATTTTTTATGATTTTGCCAGAAATTCCTTTTCTGGTTAGTTCTTTTGTGGCAATTGAGATACCTGTTAGTTCTGTTTGAACCACGCTGGTATTGATTCCCATTCCCCACTCAATCCTCAGGCTTAGTGCTCTCGAGTAAACTCCACATCCTGAGCATCTTTCATTTTTGAGCCATCTGTATATATGCGTATTTCATTTGCAGCATCTGGCTCTGTGCTCTGTTTTATTTGTATTTTGTAGGGTTTATTAAACACAAACCTGGGTTCAATTGAATCATTGGCTGCCTGCAGCAGAGGTAGCGCAGTAAGCGCTTCTTGTCATAGTCTTTACCTTAATGGGTCTACTCCTAGTTCGGGGCTTACACCAGCCGTGCGCAATCGTACTATGGCCATTAACGCAACCTCCTTGACGTACAGGTCCAGAGGGGTCAGACCAGTAATTAGTTCCATTGCCGCGGTTGGTGTTGTTTTCATGGCTCCTGTGATGTTTAAACAATCCATTCGCTGTATTTGATACAATTTTCGGATGGCCGTTGCTTATAGGACCTTCGGTCCCCATGCAATTGCTCCATACGTGGGTCTTATTATTGCAGTGTAGATCAAGTAATACGTAAATCTAGGGATCACAAAGTTTCTATTTTCCACTAATTCATGAAGAAAATATACCATACTGTATGCCAGAGCTTGATAAATTACTATTCTGTGTTATTCCCAAAAGTTGGAAAACAATTATATCATTATTTAGAAGAAAACTTCTATCCTCATTTACAAAGTATCAATAAAGAGAACCGAGTATATCAACTAGACATATTGACGTAATTTATTGAGTGGATGTAAACGGGTTATACAGTTTCTTTTCTCCAGCTATTTTTAAGCTTGAAGGTGATATATTGCACTTTTAAAGCAAGACAGGACGTCGACAAACTTTTGGGAGATAAATTCAATTTAGCAGCCATACTTTTATTCGAAGGTTATTTGAAGTTCACGTTTGAAGTTTTTTTTTATCGTATCTTCATAAAATTACTTTTTCAGCTACTGATTTAATATTGTTATTCTGTTTCAATAAGTAATCAACATCAGATTTTTGAGTTTTGAAGCAAATAAACTTTTGGATTGCACGTGAATTGAAGGAAAAAAATTGTGAATATCAGAAAATTTTTGGTATCTTTCGCTTAATTCGTTCCCACTCTTTAGATATCGCCCACATTCCATCACTCCACACATCCAAAAGAAGAGGAGGTACTTAGCTTGAAGTTATCAACCGATTTCAATAAATTCGAGTTCAGAATAGCTTTTTCATTTCCATTGGTATTGGACATTGAATTTCAAAATATTTCATGTACTTCCTTGAACGTGTTTAACTATTAATCGGTTTCACGAAGCCATTCTTGTCAAATCTAATTCTGATTTAAGTAAAACTGAAAATTCAGAACAGTTATTTAATAACCAGTTGTATGCAATAATAGGCCAGTCTCAGTCTATATTCTGATCTTTACTTCAGGCCGCAAATTGTGGTCTTCTTTCAAATTAAGGCTTTTTTATGCTCTATCAAGACTAGCCTGTATATGCATAACAGGAGCAATAAGAACATGCCCAACGGCAGCCATGGAAGTTATTCTCAACCTCACCCCTCTACATATAGTGGTGGGAAGCGTTGCAGAAAGAACAAGATACAGACTAAGTAGAGAGGGAATCATTAAAAAAAACACCTCTTCACTTCTTAGAAATCAGACAACTTGGAACATGCCACAAGACGGTATGATAAAAAAGTATAACTTTTCAAATAAATTCGTTACGGAATTAAGCAATAAGGAGGAATGGGATCCAAATACCGTTACCAAACTTATGGGAAGAGTGCCATTTAATGGTACACAGACAGCTCAAAAGCAATAGGAGGAACTGGTATGGGAGTGTTCGGGCCAGGAACCAAAAACTCTGAAATCTTGGGAAAAACCCCAAGTATCTTTCAAGCGGAAATACCAGCCATAAGAAAGTGCGCCCAGTTCACTATTGATAAACGATACAGAAGACAAATGATTATCATAATGTCGGATAGTCAAGCAGCCATTGAAGCACTGAGCTCTTGTGTTCCAAAATGGTGTGGGAATGCCTAGACAAACTCAATGAACTATGCGAGAACAATATGGTCGCCTTACTATGGATTCCAGGACACACTGGAATAGAAGGAAATTAAATAGCAGATGAACTCGCAAAGAGGGGGACTGATATACCTTTCTGGGGGCCTGAATCCTTTTGCGGAATCAGACCCAATGTAATATTGAAAGAAATAGGTAAAGCCGAGAAAAAAAAAAGATCTGACCATTGGAGAGATCTAGTAGGGCTTATACAATCAAAGACTCTTCTGGGTTATTACAACCTGTTGAGATCAAATGAATGCATAAGTCGAAGTAAAACTGCGCTAAAAGTTTTAACTGGAATCCTAACGGGACATTGTCGCCTGAATGGGCACCTGAAAAAGCTCAAAATAGTGGAAAAAGAAGAATGCAGATTTTGTGGCATGGAAGAAGAAACCTTCACCCACATACTTTCCAACTGCACAGCACTTCAGAATCCTAGAGCACAGCACCTAGGAGATTACTGGATAGAAGAGGAACATTTACCTAAGTTGAAGCCTGCAGACATCCTGAAACTCCTCCGGGAAATAGGACTAAGGGAGCTACTAAATTCTGAGACTCTCCTCAGAAACTAAGTAGAAGTAAGGGAGCACAATAGATCTTTTAGGTTTCAGTAAATGTCCCAAAATACATACATACATATGCTCTATCAATGTAGGTATTAAATATTGGAAGAATCATTGGACATGCGGTATATTGCATTCTAAAATTAGAGTCTTAAATAATCATTTCCAAGGCTTAACATTTTTGAAAAATAAAAACGACACATGACTATACCAACCAAAAAAAGTATTCATCCAATTGAAATAACAAATTTCATTGTAATACCAAAAAAAGGAAAGATCTGACTACAACAAGACCAAAATCGTGATGATTGAGGGGTTCCATACTTAAAACTCACTCTGTACATCATTCCTCGTGTACTGTTTTCTAATAATAACTATTCTAATTCCTTTTAACATATTATGATTATTTCCATAAGATTTTGGAATTCAAGACAAATATATTCGAAGAGCATGAGATAATCGTATCTGGCCTAATAAATAGAATTTCCATTTTGAAAATCATTATTTAATAGCCAGAATGGAAAGTAGTTACCTCGTGATTTGCGTGCAAACACCCAGACTGTATGTAATTAGCCCTAACTTATCATTCTGAATTAAAATTCAAAGCAAGCTGCAGCCCCCTTAGTTGACAGTTGCATGTCTGCCTAACTTCTTTTGTGTGTTCGTGTTAGCAAGTTTTCAGATTAACAACTACAACCGGTTCATGTACATGTGAAAAATAAGTAATTTTATTAGTGTTCCGACAACTTTCTCCAAATTAATATGCTCATTAATTAGTACTGACAATGAAATGTTGAGGTTAACGTTTAATGAAGTTTGGAGTTGTTACGGAAGCGTAATAGCAAAATTCAGTTTAAGTGGCTAAACATAAATTAAATTTACATTTTTTTCCATACCACCTCATTTGTAAAGGGTAAAATGTAGTGGCGAGTGCAAGGTGCAATTCTATGGAGAAATCTAGTTTCCTTTGTGTTACCAACCAACTAACTGCTTCCAATCAAATACTGACTGCTGATTGATTGGTTTGGCACCATCTCAGCCTTTAGGATTTTTGAGCCGTTTATATGGAGAGACCAGTAGCCCTTCTTGGAGAAATCCTCCCTTGAATGCTCTAGTCTTAGGAGTCTATATCTCCAATGACATAAAGCTTCACATTCGAAAATGTGAGAGGCAGTTTCCTCCTCTTCCATGCACAACTGAAAGACAGTTTCCTTCCTATATATGCCAATTGTATCCATATGTGCTTCCTTAGGGCATAGTGTGTGACGTTTGAACCACGAATGGGAAACAATGACAGCGTGGTTCAAACAGAACTGGCTGGTATCTCAATTGCCGCAGAAGAACTAACCAGAAAAGGATTTTCTGGCGAAAACAGAACAATCTGCACTGATAGTAGACAATCCCTATTAGCCTCGAACAGACAACGTGTTATATCGGGGCTAGTACTAGAGTGCCACCAAGATTTAGCCAACGCCTCGGCAGATAACAATATTATCCTGAGGTGGGTTAAAGGGCACGACAGGAGTAAAGGTACTCGCATTGCCGATTCTTTAGGCAGGGAAGCGGCTGGACTAAAAATTTTAGGACCTAGTGCGGAACTAGCCAAACTATCCAAACGTTACACCCATGCTCAATCCCTTAAGAGATGGGATGGAATCAAAGGATGCAGTTTCGCTGTGATCGCCCTTGGCCGACTCTGGGAAGCTGGCACAGAAGAAATATTTGGCGATGACCAGGAAAAACCTGCGTTTAACAGTAGGATTTCTGACTGGCCGCTGTCAACTAAGGAAACACCTTCATACTATGGGGCTAGTGAACACACCTCTATAAGGGATGTGTGAACAGGAAGATGAAACTGTCAGGCATGTCTTATGCGAGTGTCCGAAGTTATCGTCGATAAGAGAGGCCTACACCTGGAGATATAAAGGAGATATCTCCTAGTGACCTGTCCACCTTTCTGAGAAGGACAGGATGGACGATGACCTTGAAAGACAACTCCTCGGGAGGATGTACAATGGGTTACATGTGGCCTAAGAGCTGTGAGCCTATACTCACCCTTCCATCTCTACAGATACAGATACAGTGTGTGACGTTTTGTCATTTGTTATTCAGTTTTTTCCTTTGAAATGAATGAGTAAATATATTTTTCCAGGTTCATATCTACTTAATATTTACAATTAATTCCTCCATCCCTAGGTTTAAGGATTTATAATTTTTGTAATCATGCTCTATTTATGTATAAGCTTATAATATTTTTTTTTCAGCTTTTTGTTGGTTCAGAATAATAAAATAATCACTTAACACTGTTTGTTAAATTCTTTCAAATTAACTTATCAGAATTACAATTGTTCTAGAATGTTGAGTTTTTGGAAAAGAGAAAACTATCCCGATATAGATATTATGTAGAGAGGGTAGACAACATAAAAACAAATTAAAAACGCATCCAGACACGTCGCAATGTATTTTTAATATCCATTTTTAATCGGTATCCTAAAATCGGTGACAAATATAATGCAGTAAAACTATTAGCAACAATTTTTGTTTGCTCCATTCAAATAATCCGCTCCTGTATTTGATATAAACACACATTCACATCATCATGTATCCCATGAACTAATAAACTACTAGTAGCCTCAACTCAATAGCGATATAAATAATGAAGCACTAACCCTGGAAGTTCCCCTCTAAAGCCCCTTTTACCCTTCAGTAATCAATCGTCTGTCCAGGACGCATGGCACCAGTAAACACCACCTTCACAGAGCCCCCAGAATTGAAAACTCTCCGAACGGATAAGCTGGCAACGGTGCAACTGGTAGACGCGGCGACGCTTCGTGGTAGTTGGGTCGGCGCCGACGACGGTAGGTGCTTGAGAGAGGCCAAGGACGGTTGTGTCCAGGGGCCTCCAAGGACGACGGCGCTTCCCGCCCAGGTGACTACTACAAGTCCTTCTTTTCAGTTTCAGTATTCGATACCTTTTATCTATCGATTTCCTTTCTATCTCTTCTTCATTTATTCTTAATATTTTTGAGAGGGAATAAACGCTCTTAGGTATGATTCCGACCTTTACTAACTTATACATGGTCTCCTGAAAAAGTTTAGCGTCCATGTATAATTTCAAAATAATTATTATTTGTGTATTAAAATGTTTTAAACTATCTCTTCTTTCAACATTCAACATCTCACACACATCGACTCCATGAAAGCTGCAGCTGCAAGACGTGGAGCAGGAGACACTACATGTCGATGGATGAAAAAATGCTTTTCAACAAAACAGCAACGCTAACTTCATTCCGAGATTGCATGGAGGTCTCAATTATGGAGAGGTACCTACAGGGAATGGTACAATGATTGCCAAAGATGAACTTTTGAAAGAATTTAACAATAAAGGAATGATCTGACGAAGATTAACATGCTTTCGCAACGGTGGAGAATTGGTTAGGGAGGAATGCTTTCAAAAACTACGCTTATTTCCTTGACCAGATAAAGGAAGCCAGAGGGATTGAAACTGTCAAGTCTATTCAACTTGTGACCAAAAAGTGGGAGAGACTCATACATATACAGATGAGAGAGAAATTTTTGCCAATTATTGGTGCACTTTATATAGTCTCCATGGTTTTAGTTCCAACTCTTAAAAGCCTCTTATTATATCCAACGTAGGCTCACTTTGCTCCTCGATTATATCGTAAATTATTTATCAGCTTCATATATCTCCGAGAAAATGCCCGGCTCACTCCTTTTTTTCCTTGATTTGGTAGGACTAGGAATTCAACCTTGAAGGTTTGATGGTTAGTAACATAATATGCCAGTGATTGAGTTCACAAAAATGAAAATGCGACTATATGTATTTAGCATGTCATCATTTTTCATGCCCACAGATGAAGTTGATCCATTTAGCATGAAAAGGTTCTACAAGAGCGGGATGGACGATAATCTTGGAGGACGACTCCTCCGGAGGACGCACAGATGTGGCCTAAACTCCCCCTTTCTACTCTACAGATACAGAAGGTGCTACAAAATTTGCATTTGAACAAATTTGATCGCTAACAAAATTTAACAGTACCTTCTGCAAGGAATTTCTCCATGTTGTTAAGTTTACATATCGAAATACAATCAATACATGCGAATGACATGTCTAGTTATTTCCTAATAAATGCGAAAATTGACATTAGCATTTCAAAGGTGGAACACCGAGCTTGCAACGAGATTGTTTGTTTGAGAAACTCAAAATAACATTTATTAGGCGCCACACTGAAAGGGAATATGTAAGCAATCTCTGGGGCTCTTTAGATTTTTCATTTCACTCGTTGAATTTTCAGAGTGTAAAGGTGAAAACGAAATATGGAGAAGTTTTGCTTTTATATTTTAAGGTCGTGTACAAGGTAGGTATTATATGAGTTTCCGTAGAAGGAGAATTAAATCAAGGACACAGTCGAGCTGCTATTCTTGTTTTTTAAACTTGATAAAATTTGTGTTGTCATATATAGAATATTTTTCTATGATGAAGATACATTTAATCCTCTTCCTGTGTCGATGCAACAAATTCTTTTGAATTTTAACTAACTACATTTTCGATATTTTCGAAATTTCGATACACTCCACTGCTAGAGCTTCCAGTTAGTCATGACGAGGGGTCTACGGAGACAACGCGTAAATGATCTTGTTGGCTCTTTCTTTCTCACAGTCATATTGGTAACCAGCTCACGTTTCTCAGACAACATAAAATCTAATTGAAGTAATGCACAGGGCGACAAGCAATCAGATGCTCCTCTTGCAATTAGGGTTGCATCTAGTCGGCGCAAAAAATTCAGTGGAAGGCAGAGAATAAAGAATAAAATTGTGATCCGAGAAACACAAACGTCCAGATATATCCAGACTTTAAATTTAAGGTTTTTTTGGTATATGAAAACTGTAAATTTGGAGGATTTATTTTGTGTAAATTTATCTTTGATGTTTTGTTAACTGGTAACATAAGTTAAAGAAGTTCATTTACAAGGGTGTCGCCAAGGGGGACAGGAAGAGGCAGCTGCCCCTTCCTAGAGTTTAGATACATTATTTAAAAATATGTGGGTACATGAATGCTTAAAAAATAATAGGTAAGACTTTCTTGAAGATTTCTAAAGAATGTATAAAAATTACAATTACAACTTTTTTATTTACAAACCAACAATTCACATCCTCTATTACCTTGGCCCGTTTGCTAGCGACGCCTATGTTCAATCAAGTGCTGAAGGGCATGGAATAATCACTTTACGTTCAATTTGAGTATGTATTTGGGTTCAGAATACATGAATTGTTTCAAATGTCAATCAATTTTGAAATTGGTCTGGGCTTTAATTATATTAAACATTTTTAATATAACGTTATGTCTGTACACGGTTATAGCTACACTCATAAAAATAAGTTTAGTTAGGAAGGAAGGCAATTTTAATGCAAACTGATACGATTTAAAAGAAAGGGGAATATTAAAATTACAATAAAAATCGTATAAAACGTACCTATACATATTCTAGCAAAGCCAAACTAAAGCTAAACATTTTTTATGAAAAAAAATTTGAATTTTGGGGTTAAAACACACCTCAAATAATTAAATTTGGGTAAAATAATCGACAATATTCGAAACTGAGAGGAACAAAATTTCGCGTTACCTGTCTCCGTCATCCTGTAGGAAGTGAGGTTAGTTCGAGCTCTCCTTTTTTCTTTATTGGTTAATAATTTGCCAAACTTTGCACATTGTTTTTTCAAGAGCAACCGACCAATGTTTGCTTTTATTGAAAAAGTTCTTTTATGATCATTTTATTGCTTCAATTATAAACAATATTATTAACAATATTCATGTTTTATATGTTTAGTTATCCTCAAATTTTGTTAATAATACATAAAAAAATACAAGAACGTGGATTTTCTCTGGAGATTTTTTATTATGACTCTCAAAAGAAAAAGTATTAGAACGGACTTATTACACATCTCACATCTCCAAAGTTTTCGTCTTTCTTATACTGAAGTGATTCAACAAAACCGAAAGCTTTTCCTACAATTAAGTTTGAAAGGAACTTTTTTATAGAGGATTCTCTATATCCATATTTATATCAAATTTAAATTATTTGAAAGTTAAAAACCAGAATCTTCTGGTACAAATATCTGGACTAAAATACATTTAAATTTTTTTTACAAAGTATAATTATCATTCGTTGTTTCTAAATTAAAGCAGGTAATATCCAAGTTATTCTCATTTAATTCCTATGAATTCAGTTAATCTGTGAGTGCTTGCACTAACTAGTTGACTTCCATTCATTAAAAATAATATTGCAGCGAGACGCTGTCGCATTTTCGCCGTTTTTATTAAACGCCTGCATTACAAAAACTTACCGTTCCATTTTACGCTTTATTTTTTCAAATCGTGAACACAATTTCCAGCTTGAAATATAAAATCGTACAATTTTCCGGACCGCTTTTTTCAAATTCCCTTCCATTTTCTAAAATCACTTCAATAATTACGAGATTTAAATGGAAGTGTAGTAGGAACTGCTTCAGTTACGCCTCTTCTTGTAGCTTCTGAAAAAAACTGAAGTCTCTGGAATTACTTTAGCCTTAGATGTGTTGCTGCACATATAGGATTAAATCAAGTAATTGGGTTGAAATACAAACTTGCTTTTCTTGAAATAATTCACTCAAATAATGATAAAACTTCTCTGTAAAACATCCGAATAAAAATTTTATTTACAGTTTCCTGCAAAAAAAATGTCATTTTAGTGAAGCGTGTTATCAATATATGTCGAAGGTAATACACAGATTCTTTAAATATCAAAGAATAAAGACCGTTCACTGAGAAGCAACAACTACTTCCCTGGCTATATGCTTCGGAGGACATTGAATCACACAAAGTTAAACAGGGCAGGTATATCTGCATGATGAAACCAACAATTTTAGTTTGCAATTTGGAAGGACAATATAATTATAGACCGGTTTCTAAATCTACTGTCATAATAATAAGTTTATTTTTATTAATTGATTTAAAGTTTTTGTTCATGTTTTTTGAAGTTTAGTAAATCCTAACCTATAAATATAACTTTAAAATGAAATATGTGGAAAATTATAGTGTCAGATGTATTACATAATTTTTGCTTAAAAGGAACTAAAGTTCCTACCGTGTGTCCCGCGACACGTTCTACCTTTTTCTCATTGTGAATCATTTGAAACTTAGGTAGTTAGATATCAAACTAAAGAGCCCGTGCTAAGCCAGGGCGGGTTGCTAGTGATACATAAAATATTTCCTAGCTACTATAATTTATCTCGGCGAAAAAACCGATAAAAATCTTTAATGTGCTTCTAGCGAGACGCGTTTAATAAATAAGTGAAATTAAATTGAATCAAGGACAGTTTTCTTTCAACTTTTTCTTTAATGCCTTTTCAGAACTTTCCTAATAATTTAATGGAGTAGCTGGAATGGAATTCTAAAATACAAAATGAAAAATTCACTGATATAAGTTTTGTTGCAGCTTCAAACTTTTTCCAATAAATACGAAAAAAAGACAATATTTTTTATTAAAAATTATAATTATCTCAACTAATATATTTTCTTTTTTTTTCAGGAACATATTTTCTGCTATACGATTTCATTGATTTCTTTGAAAAAGACGGTCCAAGTTTTCTGCAGAGAGAGAAATATCATGAGATTATCGATAGGATATTCAAAAATATGAGTCGACTCGAAAGAGATGCTGTGATTTTCCAGGTAAAATTTACTTAAATGATAACCTTTCTACTCAAAAAGATCAACAATTTTTATGCCACCTGGAAAAAATTACTACCAAGACAACTAGGCTTTGCTGGTAATGGAGAAGAGTGGAGATGGACAAAACCTAGATCCACAAAGACTCACAACTGTGTTAAGGCGAACACGAGGAGGACAGAAGTGTCTTCTGTAGTGAATATTTTAACGAAAATTTACCAGGATTTAGACAGAAGCACTTTGGAGGAGAGATAATCCAACCATTACAACTACTTAAAATCCCACCAGTCAAACTAGTGACCTATTTAAAGACATTGGAGTAGCTTACATGATAAATGGTACAAAGATTTAGTTCAAGTATATGTACTGGGCTGTTAAGCACAACCTGTATCTGTATATGTAGAGTAGGGAGGGTGAGTGTTGGCTCACAGCAATTACGCTACATGTGAACTATTGTACATCCTCCCGAGGAGTTATCCTACTAGGTCATCGTCCATCCTGTCCTTCCCAGGAAGGTGGACAGGTCACTAGGAGTCATCTCCTTTATATCGGCAGGTGTATCCAAGACTCAGCGAACATACACTCTCTTATTGACGATAACTCCGGACACTCGCATAAGACATGCCTGACAGTTTCATCTTCCTGTTCACATATCCTGCATAGAGGTGTGTCCACTAGCTCCATAGTATGGAGGTGTTTCCTTAGTTGACAGTGGCCAGTCAGAAATCCTACTGTTAATCGTAGGTTTTTCCTGGTCATTGCCAAATATTTCCTCGGCGCCAGCTTCCCAGGGTCGCCCAGGGTGATCCTGGTAAGACTGCATTCTTTGATTCCATCCCATCTCTTAAGGGATTGAGCATGGGTGTAACGTTTGGCTAGTTGCGCAATTGTCGACGTTGTTATGCCGTGGGTGAGCACAACCTCAACGAAGGAATGGATTTTCGGATAGATACATTGTCTTAGAATATTTTTATATAAATTGACTGAAAACTTACGAAAAAAATTATAATTGGATGAAGTTTTATTGAATGATTTATTTTATTTCAGTATACCAATTGGGAACAAGTTCACGACGGCTATTTGAACCAAAAAATGATCGGAGATGTCGTTGGTGATTATTTCTTTATATGTCCCACGAACGACTTTGCAGAATTGGCGGCAGAAAGGGGAATGAAAGTTTATTACTACTATTTTACTCACGTAAGTATTCACCGCTGAACATTAAAGGTACGTTTATTTATGGTCTATCTACCTGAGTTTTATGGTTACGTTGATGCGAGAAATATGGGACATTGAATAAAATATTGTATATATGTGTATCAGTAATTGTTTTGGCCCGGAAATATTCCGTACCAGCTTAGTCAATGTACAAAAACAAGAAGATAATCCTTCTGATAACTCTGCAAAGATATTGAACAGTAGACCTCTTCAGAAACAATATATAGGGTGTAAATATTAAAGAAAAAATGAGAAAATTGTAAGGAGTAAGCAGAAATAAAGAAGAGCAAGAACATTAATACTGCAATATAGACAAAGAAACTAGAACTGAAGTCATATTTCAAAGAAACTTAAGGTGGATTCATGCAAGAAGAAATTAAAATTAAAACTAATATTAATTTAAAACTAAAACTAAGAAGATAAAACCATGTTATTTCTTAATTTAAATCTCTATTTCTTAGTTTCTTGCATGAACATCTTCATTACAGGCACATTCTCATGCAAGAAACTAAGAAATTGTGATTTAAATTAAGAAATAACATGGTTTTATCTCCTTAGTTTTAGTTTTAAATTAATCTTAGTTTTAATTTCGTCTTGCATGAATCCACCTTTAGGTAAGTTACGTCTGTATCAAAACTCCAACGTTTGATGGTATTTGGAACAGCTCGAAGTAACTTCCAGAGCTAATGAATTAACAAAGAAGCATTTCATGAGCTCCATGGAGGAGCTCCAGACGACTTCGACCAATTGAATGATTAAAAGATATTGCTATGAATACCTGGAACAGATCTACGGATCACAATTGGATAAACATAGGTAGAAGAGCGATATCCTGCACCAAGCAATACCATTAGAAGCAGCCACACAGGTATCTGCAACTGTCTTTGGCAAAGAGAAAGGATATAAGTTGTATATGAGGACACCTCCATGCTAAGAGTCCACTGAATAAGTTAGACAAGGAGCTCTCGTTCAGGCTGTTGAAACTGGATAAGAGAAATTTGAAGACAGTTACCCACCTGGTGACTGGACACTGTACCCTAAGAAAGCATCTGCACAGGATGGGTAAAGTTAGTGAACCTAGAGGGGAAGAGTGCAGGCACGTCAAGAAGTTCCGGCTCCTGGAAGATATTCCAGTTCTGGCTCGAGCGGCTGATGAATGCCTGCGTAAGTACTACTTCGCTACCCCATACAGGGCCATGATACGGGATAGGGAGTCCTGGGAAAAAGAGAGGAATACACAGCCTAATGGGACCGTCTGGTACACAGATGGCTCATGCTCCGGTGATAGAGCAGGGGCTGGAATTTACTCCAGGAACCCAAGAACACAGGTTTGTGTACCATTGGGTGAGGGTGTATCTGCATATCAGGCCGAGATATATGCTATCTTGGAATGTGCGCAGATAAACCTAGACAGAGTTTATGTGGATCGACACATAACCATATACTCCGACAGTCAGGCAGCAATTAAAGCCCTGAGTGGGTATACCAGCAACTCGGGACTTGCTAACGAATGTCGAGA
>CAJUYG010000062.1:417852-467946 GCA_910591675.1 Galerucella calmariensis | reverse complement strand
TCACGCATGTGCACACAAAATTGCGATCACGAAAACGGCTTTCATTCTCCTCTTGTTAGATGGTGTACTCTGTGGTTAAAGGCTGCTTGGTCGCATGCGCACCTCAACTACTAAATTTGACGTGGTGGGTGGAGCCGTGTTGTATGTTTACCCGCTCCTCTTTTCCAGCTACAAATCTGATGTGAAAGCAGCGTTGCCAATTTAGAATGTTTGGTATTTTCTAAGGAATAAATAACTTATTTTGCATTTGACTTTTAGCACGGGTTAACGCCGTATTTAGTGGGAGAAAATCAAGATTGGTAATATCATTGACTTCTGAAAAATAAATGAGATCAATACAGATAAGAATGAAATAATATAGTTCAAAAAAAATAAATGGACAAATTACAATCTGCAATAAATAAAATCTAGACACTGCTTTCGATTTAACAAATATTGGTATTTAACATTGTTGCCGACAAAAATTGAGAATCACTTTTACAGATTAATACATTTGGCACTGCGCTGACTGCGCTGACTGCGCACAATTATTCTTCTTTCTCTTTCAAGTGGTTTTCTTCATATTTTCCTTGCCGTACTTGTGTAAATCTACGGCTCGAATAGACTTTTCGCGATCTGTATACATCCGCAGCAAAAACAAATAAAGCATGAAAAATAAATGACAAAATAAACAGTCATAGAATTAAAGTTTTCATTATAAAAATATACAACAACAAATCAAATGAAATGGGGAAATATGATTTGAGATAGAATGATGCATTAAATTTTATGAGCATATAAAAAGTGCTATTGAATTTTAAACAACAATCATACTAACTCAATTACCTCATCCACACTTCGGTATAATTTGGATAGTAAAACTTCGAGCCATAACTTCATTTTACTGTACATTTTATACCACTCATCATTATTTCAATCAGATATTTATTACCCGGCACATGGAAGCTATCATCTCATGCAATACGAATGAAGGTAGACTCCGTTTCATTATGGAAGAAGCCGCTAGAGTCTAGAAGCTGAAGTCGTATGCGCAGCTTCTAGACTCTATTGGCTTCTTCCTTAATGAAACGGAGTCTATCCACTTCCATTTCTAGTCAATATTTCCTTAAAACTAGTAAGAAATAGTATGAAATCAATCAATTTCATTCCTTTCACAGCTTCTATATTCCCTTATTCGACAAAAATCAGTATTTTCACCGTAAAAACCTTTTAGCTCCCTCTCCTCTTCGAGTATCTAATGCATTTTTCACCATCCTTTCCACCCTTTCCAACTTCATTTACCTGTCAGGAATTATTCCGTCGTTTGCTTGTTGTTTTTTTTTTTAGCTAATTTGCCCGGACTCAATTGTGTGTGTTCGATTTTTCGTATAGCCAGCCTTTGAGTCCAGCAACGAGAACACAATCGATGTCAGTGTACAGCGGCATCGTGTCGAACCGTCGTTTAAGACCCAACGGATATCCTACAGACGCAAGACCCTTTAGGGACATCCTGTCTGGCGACGGAAAAGCCATTTAATGGATGGACACATTAACCTGCTACGATTATCGTAAAGGCACAACTCGCTCATATAAATAGATCAGGTGTGACATTTGAAAGGTTTTGGAGTATTTTATTGGGGGGAAATTGGGACGCACGCAACAAAAAACGATAAAGCAAATGGAGAAAGTTGGTCGACTTAAATAAATTAAATACAAATACGCAAACTGTCAAATAGCGACAATCAACAAAAATTTAGAGCTTTAAGTTTTCATTAAATCTGGAATTTTAGTAACTCCAAGTGGCACTACCCTCGGAGTCAGAGTGGCCTGTTACAAATAATGTATGTATGTGGGGGAGAGTTGGATAAAATGGGGTAGTCGGATAAGATGGGGTACCCCCACTTTCGTGCCTTTGTCTCAACCTCAACCATTAGCATTAGGAGGTGGTCAACCGCGTTGGGCATGATTCTATTTAGTTGCTTAGAGGAAGGTGAATGGATTATATGGGTTTTCCAGATTTTTCAGAAAAAAGTTAATTCTTCGGACGATTTATCAAATTTTTATGGTGAATATCTATATATCGATATAACTTGTGGAAGAAAACTATAAATTTTAGCGGAGTTACAACACATTTTGTAAATTTTCCTGACAGATTGTTCGATACTTTAAACGATATGGCTAGTAATTATTATCAAAGGAAAACAAACCGCCAGTCTTGGTCGGAGGAGAGCATGCACCTTGCAATTCAAGAGGTGATAAATGGAAACATGGGATATTTAAAAGCATCACAGGCATCTTTCTTTCTAACTTTTCTAACCCAAGCTTATCATCTCAACAGCTGCATTTGCAATTTATACTAAACATATTAGACCAGCTCCGCATTTCAATAGAGAAACAGCGAGAACTAAAACCATAAAGAGGGGAAAACAGCAGTTTTAAGCAGAGTCACCGTATAAAAATGAATTAATTGCCGGGATAAAAGCTCTAAAGAAGAAGCCTGTGAAAAAAAAGTTGAGAATCTGAGAGGAAAATCAAGAAAAATCGAATTTTCAAAAGGCAATGAACCAGAAGATATAGAAAATGATCAAACTAGGAGGAAGAATGGTAAATCAACGGTAGAAGCAACGTTAAAAGGTTGGAAGGAAGAAAATGGAACCATCCTATGAAGAAAGTGACTCGTCAGAAGACGAAGAGGGAAATGTTGCGTGTCTTATTTGTAATGAGCTATTCTCTAATTCGAAATCCTGTGAAGGATGGGTAATGTGTTATAAGAGCAAACGATGGGCACATGAAATATGTGCCACATTTTACAGTTAGTACCCACTACCCCATTTTAGCATACCAGTTGGATAAAATGAGGTATTTCACAAATTTTGAAAAAACACCTAATTTTCACAAAAGTATTGAAGTCTACGAATAATGCGTTTCAGTTATTAATACAATCATATAAATGTGTACCTTGATATTAGAAACATGAATGTATTTTTACTTCTTGAATTAACAAACACGATATAATAAGTACCTCATTTTATCCAACTCTCCCCTATGTATTATGGAGTGACATTCACTGAGACCTAAGAGATCTATTGTGCCGCCTTACTTCTACTAAGTTTCCGAGGAGAGTCTCAGAAACCAGTGGTTCCTTTAGTCTTATTTGCCGGAGGAATTTTAGGATGTCTACAGGCATCAACTTAGGTAAATATTCCTCTTCTAACCAGTAATATCCCAGGTGCTGTGCTCTAGGATTCTGAAGTGCTGTGCAGTTGGAAAGTATGTGGATGAAGGTTTCTTCTTCCATTCCACAAAATCTGTATTCTTCTTCCTCCACTTTTTTGAGCTTTTTCAGGGGCCTATTCAGGCGACAATGTCCCGTTAGGATCCCTGTTAAAACTCTTAGCGCAGTTTTACTTTGACATATGCATATATTTGATCTCAACAGGCTGTAGTCACCCAGAAGAGTCTTTGATTGTATAAGCCCTACTAGATCTTTCCAATAATCAGATCTCTCTGGTACAAATAATAGCCTTGTTTGATTTTAACAAACATTTATGTTATCAGACAATCAGTGCAAGTAATTATTTCCTGTTGAACACAAGAATTAACACAATCATCTCAAAGGGCAATCATCCTAAAAGTTCTGCAACGTAATTGTTAGTTTGAACAGCAAAAATACTTGCATATATTAAGGTGCCAACTGAAATGGAATATCTGTTGAAGTGTTTAGCTTTGTGGGTTTTTATGCATTACATAACACTTTATTAAACTGCATGAATAGAAAGGTGAAAGAATAACAAGGTAGAGGTATATTTTTATTTTGAATTCGACTTTAATTGTTAGCGTTTCTATGTATCTTTTGATATATCGATTACTCTTTCGTCACCTCTAAAAGCATAATTGTAAAGCCAACATTATACGTATTTGAATATTCAAAGCGAGCTTCAAAGTGGATTGAAATGTTTTTGTCGCTCATTTTCATTTTGCGCTAAAACTATTCGGCATCACCGTGAACTTTCGAACTAATACATTTTTTACTTTGAGTGACTTTGACACAGTTTTTTCTGCTGTAATTTGCTGAATAATAACACACCAGGTTCTGTGGAACTACTTAATTTTACTTTCCTCATATTATACCTATTTTCCAGATGCGTGTTAACCCTAAATGTCCCAAGTTGTATTGGCTCGACAAAAGTTGTCGGAGCTAATACGCTCGAATATAATGCCACAGCGTACGAATTGTGTGGATATATTTTGCCATTTTGTGATTACTATACGAAGGCAAAATTTAATGTGATGTATTTTATTTGAAATATACATGCTTAAAATATATCAGTTGATGGAAAATAGTAGCAAATGTGTTTAATAAAATAAGGTTAAATGAATAAATGTGAATAAATCACAGTAATACTGGCCCCAATAAGCTAGTTATTGCATTGCGACAAAGTTCTTCCTCAAATAGTGCAATTACATATTTTGATAATGATTAGTTCCCCGTTGTTGTGTTGAAAAGCTCAAAGCATGGATATTTTTCAAGAAGGGGAAGGGTGGATTAACCTATCATCTTCCCTTCCCATCCTTGAAACCCCATCGCACTACCCGGCGCGACCAATTGCAATAACTACATAGATAGAGATTTAAGTAAGGACTACTTCTTTTTGCGTGCCAAGATGGGAAACCCATGTTCGAATGGGTCCTTAACCAGTACCCAGTGTTGGACTCATCCCCCCACGGGAAAGCCTACCAACCAAACCCACCTCAAACTCGCCGTTACTCCCGCCTTGGAATCACTACCCTAGCATACTTGAAGACCGGCGGCGGTACCCACACACTCTCCATCATCTCCCTTCTATCACTCCTACCTCTCACATGCCATGTCGAGTCCTCTTTTCATCATCATACTCTCTACTATGTCACTCTCTCAGTTTATTTTCCAGCTTCTTCAAAACTTCCTCGTTCTTCCAACATCTAAACACATGTTCCACACCATCCTCCACTTTACATCTCTCGCTCACTCCAGTTTCTCTTTTCCCAATCTTGTGGAGGTAACCCACTCTCGACCCATGCCCTGTGAGCACCTGCGTCAAGGAGTAGTTCACCTCCCCGAATTTCCGATCCACCCAATTTCTCCTGCTCCCAATCGCTCCCTTCAGCTTGCACTCATACTCATCCCACCTTCTCTCCATTTTCTCATCCATCCATTCCTGTACTTCATCTCTGGTCGTACCACTCCATCGTTTCTGTCTGGCTCTAGCCATCAAGTCCAATGGATAGGACTTTGACAGCACCGCTGCTGCCAGTCCACCCACAGGAGTATCCCTCTCTGAACCCACAGGAGTGGTCTAACCCTCGCATTCGCCCCTGCTCTCTCACCTCACTCTTCTGCGCCATACAATATACTCTGCTCTACTGTCCTACCAATTACCCTCCTCTTCCACTCTCCCGGTCCTTTCACATTACCCATTAATCTCCATCATCCATGCTGCATGTAAGGACTACTTGCAAAAGATCATCTATCTTTGCGGAGAATATTTTTAGAAACCTTTGCTTAGAATTATTATCCTGCCAATATCTATAAATATGTTTATCAATTAGAATATTAATCTGAAATGCCTACACGATATACAAATTAGATTCATAATTCTCATTATACCCACACAAAATTTCAATCTTTGGAAATTTCCGACCTTTGATTGAAATTTGTCAACTACTGTTAGGTGGATCTGCTGGGAACAAATTTAATCACCAATAACAGGACGACATCACATTAATAATTATTCCATATTCCATGACATTCTTCTTCAACTTTGGATGAAGGATTTCATTGAAACTTTTAAAAAGAATATTTTAAAGTGTACCTGTATAATAATACACACTGTATATTATAAATACCAATTTATTCCCACCCTAATTGATTGAATATCATACTTTTTATCTCACACTACATTTCCAAGATTTCCTTAATCTTCTGGAAGAAGACTCTCGAGGTCAACGGTTCATGAACAAACGCCATTGCGATAGTGTTTACTTCGATGATTTTCCGTGGGGGAGATATGGGCATATTTATGAAATAACTGATTTTATTTCCAATTCCACTGATTTTAACCAGTAATTTTTTTGTTACAGCGCACAAGCACCTCTCTATGGGGTGAATGGATGGGGGTGATGCACGGAGACGAAATAGAATACGTGTTTGGCCATCCACTGAATCTATCCTTGCAGTTCAACTCCAGAGAGAGAGAATTGAGTCTGAAGATAATGCAGGTGTTTACGAGATTCGCCGGCACTGGGTTAGTATTTCATGGCTCAAGACATTATTATGAGTTACATAGTGCCATATCTTAGTGTTTCACCCTAAACTGTAATGATATGAACAAAGAGTAGAAGGAGAGCTTGAAATTTGAAGTTTAAATTATTACATTGCATGTTTAAAGTGATAAACTTGACGTATAAATGGTTATTTATATAAAGTTTCTAAGTTGCTTTCGTCAAAAATAAAGGCAAGCGAAAAAGGGTACTTTTCAAAGTGATTGTAGAAAAATATAGTTTTTTCCACTACTCGCTATCAAGTTGACAATTATTGCATCTGCTAGCCAACTGAGAAGTTGAATTTCTCCATTAGTGGTTAATACTTTTCTCTATTATTAACCTAGGTCAAAAATGGACAAATTCAAATATTTTGAGAATTCAGGAATAGTAGTTCAACAAAAACTTGTGCAACATAATTTTGTATACCCAGGAGATTGTCTAACATATTTGCTGCTCGAAATTACGCATCCAGATGAAATTATTTAAATTAAAAGGCCATTAGTTTAAAATTCGCGCTCAACCAAAAATGACTGATGACATGACGAGTACGTTCATGATATAACGGAAACTGACAGTGTACTTGTCAGTCAGACGACAGAGTAAAAACTTCTCGTGGTGCGTTTGTGAATTATTTTTAATTTTAGTCTCAAACTCGGCCTAATTTTTGTGCTCGGTCAATAATAATAGTCTTCACCACCTTGCTGTATAATATACTATAATTTATTCTGCTTTAAATCCAAGCTACCCACTTTATGGTAATATTAAATTTCATTAATAAAATCTTAAATTGATGTATGATTACATTTAATGTTTCCTACGGTGCTCAACTTATATTGTTAAGAATTCTTGCATGTAATCGGATACCGATTAGACAATGATCAAAAACGTTGTTAACAAAGTAAACATTTCCGTTTTTCTTATTGCTTTCGTCATGCAAACTGAATTAATTTTCAGTTTCATTTCTTACATTTTTATTATAAGTACATATTTTCCTCAAACTATCTTCTAACGTCATTGATCTATATATTTATTTTTTAATCAGTTGTTAGTTGCTCTAGTTTTTGTTGTTGACTCTGAAACTTTTTCTCAATAATCTAACCAAGATCCTGGCTGTTCGTCCATTGAGACTGCTCTTCATCCAAGTACTGTTATTGGCTTCTGAAAGGGCTTATACCTACTATACCACAGAAAGGTGCTGGACCTACAAGAGCACATCGTGTTCCTTCGCGAGCTAAGGAATCTGTTTCTCCATTGTCTTGGTACCCAGGCTAGAGGGAGCCTGCTTTAACTGCTCAACTTTTTAATAGCCTCTTGGCTATCTCCAACTCTTGCCCTAACAACTCATACCATCACGTGTTTGCTAAGAACAGTGATACGCTTGCCTTCCACTTGGCTCTTGCATCTTCCTCGCTTTTTGCTCCTACTAGTTTGTCCAATGTTTTCAACTCTTAGTGTAGCTCGTTATACATCTCACCCTGTCTAGGAATATCTTTGGACGTAAGTCCCTTCAATAATTCTTGGGATGTAATGCTGTTAGTGAAAAAGTTGTCCATTATTTCCTTTGTTCGTAAATCAAAATAAATATAGAGATACTTCACTGAAGATTTCGTAATTCCCATTAAAGAAATACAATTTACACCCCATATGGGGGGATGAAACAATTATCTCGATAGAGATAATATTTATTCAGTTCAGTATCGATTAATGTGAAACTCAGAAGGTATAACTGTTTTGACTTTCAATATTACCTGTCATTTACGTTAACAATTAAGAATATTAGGTAGAAACGAAGATCGATAACTCATTCCAGAATGCAACATTCAAACGTTAAAGCAGAGAGAAATAAAGGGAAAATGGAGCGTGCATTTGTCAGCGAATAATATCGCTTTTCATTACGTTTGAACGTAAAATGCTTTTGTATAATTCTGGAGCATCTGACATATGCGGGTCGAGTAATATCATCCTTCCTAAAATAATTTCAGTTTACTAGCTCTTATGGTTGTGGGAATATGACTATCTAATACACGTAAAATATAATTTTTTGATTAAACACGTTTCGAACTTTGATGTTGATGAAGGTGTATCGAATAATTTGTACAGTGGAGTTTATATCTTTTGATGTGTGTCTATGTTTGATTAGAACTGGAGTGGCTCTTTAGCAAGCATAGTAGCAAATGTGTTTAATAAAATAAGGTTAAATGAATAAATGTGAATAAATCACAGTAATACTGGCCCCAATAAGCTAGTTATTGCATTGCGACAAAGTTCTTCCTCAAATAGTGCAATTACATATTTTGATAATGATTAGTTCCCCGTTGTTGTGTTGAAAAGCTCAAAGCATGGATATTTTTCAAGAAGGGGAAGGGTGGATTAACCTATCATCTTCCCTTCCCATCCTTGAAACCCAATCGCACTACTGCGCACTACTGTGAGCACCTGCGTCAAGGAGTAGTTCACCTCCTCCATTTTCTCATCCATCCATTCCTGTACTTCACTCGGAAGGTATAACTGTTTTGACTTTCAATATTACCTGTCATTTACGTTAACAATTAAGAATATTAGGTAGAGACGAAGATCGATAACTCATTCCAGAATGCAACATTCAAACATTAAAGCAGAGAGAAATAAAGGGAAAATGGAGCGTGCATTTGTCAGCGAATAATATCGCTTTTCATTACGTTTGAACGTAAAATGCTTTTGTATAATTCCGGAGCATCTGACATATGCGGGTCGAGTAATATCATCCATCCTTCCTAAAATAATTTCAGTTTACTAGCTCTTATGGTTGTGGGAATATGACTATCTAATACACGTAAAATATAATTTTTGATTGAACACGTTTCGAACTTTGATGTTGATGAAGGTGTATCGAATAATTTGTACAGTGGAGTTTATATCTTTTGATGTGTGTCTATGTTTGATTAGAACTGGAGTGGCTCTTTAGCGATTCCACAGGAAGTTTCTGACCCTATCATGACTTCCCTTGTTCCCTGCATGGCTAATTCATCCGCCTTTTCATTGCCTTCTATTCCTGGGTGATCTACAACACTCCCACACCAGGTTTGAGTTGAACAATAAATAAATAAATATTGGTATAATGCCTGCGAGCTGTGATGTGCTGGTCCGCTGCAGGCTGTACGGGCCCTTTACGATAGTTTCCCCTGGCTTGGTTACCCATACAAGTACTAACCATATCCGACCTTGCTTGACTGTAATCAAGCATCAAACGCGTTCCACTACAGTGCTGGGTCGTCGCCCTAATATAGTTTGTAATAACGATGGTAGGAAACTCTTAAAAGATGAATTATAATACCCATTTGAACTGCTTCTGGCAAGCACAAAAAGCTACGAATATTAAACTGTAACCTTAGGAGAATTCTCTAAAAAGACCTAGTGGGGAAAAATTCACAAGACCATGAACTGAAGGGTTTCCGATTTATAAATAGTCAAAGTAAAATCATGGAGAACACCCCCAAAAACAAATTCTGAAACAAAACACCATTCAGGAGAAAATGTTGGGGATACAATAGGGTACAAGCATAAATTTTGCTATTGGTGGGAAATGACGCTTAACAGATCTTCTAACACCTTGTATGCCTATTTTTTCAAAAAAATATAAACTTTACTTTTAAAACGATTTTAAAAATCATAAAATTTGAAAGTTCGCCAAAACGCGCTTTACGTCATAAAGATGGCTGCCCCGTGGTGTGACGTCATTTGTTTACGTTCTTATCTGTGTATCACTCTCCGAGTTCTTGTGACCTAATTTGTGTAAATCAACGTCTATTAAAACTCCAGACAAAATATTTGTTACTTTACCTGGTGGCGCAAGCAAAAATACACTTAAAAGGAGGGCATTACTTTTGTTTGTAAAGACCATTTTAATGTAAGTACTTGCCTACTTCTATGCTGGTAATTTTTATTCTTATATAGTTTTAGGTTATGTACCTATATGTCTAGGAATCAACCATAAAACATCATTTTCTTACGACCACACATCGAAATATGGTTGGTATATACTATATAAATAAAACATAGTTTAAATCGTACTTATGATAATGCTTTAACTCCTCTTATTTCCTCTGCATTAAAGCAGCTGTTTGATAAATTCAAGCAGCATAAATGAGTCTACTTTGGGCAAGTTATCAGTTTGTGCTTTTACAAAACCTTCGCTAGGCATATCTTTACTCACAAAATATGAAAGAATCGTCACTGAACACTGAACTAGTAAATAAAATATATTCTTCCAAAAGTCTTAAAATATCCTCGGAAATATCGAATATTTATGTCCACTTTCCACTTTACGTTGACTTTTAGAAATAAAAAAAAGCACACACAAACACGTAATGGTCTCAAACAAACATATAAATCATTTTTTTACGTCAATGAAGCAATTAATAGTTGATTAAAATACAATATAAACACACAACTACACATAACCTAATGCAATACCGGCCATATTGACATAAGTAAACACAAGAGATATGACATCACACGTATCATCGGTAGCGTTCGGAAATCCTCGGGTTGTGGTCGGAAAGTGCATTGAAATTTGAATTTTATTTTAAAATTTGGGAGTAATTTCCAATGGAAACTGGTTTATTTCCTATTGTTAGTAATTTTTGATATCATATCTACTATTATAAATTAATATCCAAGCAAAATATGTCGGCCAGCCGCTAGACTTCTTGTGCTCTTAGTTGTTCATGTGAAGAGACCAGTAGCCACTATCAGGATCAAGAGTCTTTTCACTAGGTCCTTCTTGGATAAATCCTCCCTTGGATACTCTAGTTCTAGAAGTCTTTATCTCCAATGAGACAATGCTTCACATTCGAAGATAATGTGAGAGGATGCTTCCATGCACAACTGACAGATATGTTCCTCCCTATATATGTTTGTGCTTCCTTAGGGTACAGTTATTTGTCCTCTGATCTCTCTAACATAAAATGTCACAACTTTAATAATCAAGCGAGCTCTTTTTCGCTAAATCATCAGTGTCTCTAGATAAAATTTTAAAAGCCTGTTTTACAGGAAAGATTAGCTTAGAGTCACGAGCTCTAAAGAACTAAAGGACCGGAAATGGCGAGGATATAATGTAACGCGTTAATTCGGGAGATACAAATATTTACTTTTATTATAAAGTATGCTGGGAATTTCAACACATGTAATCACTAGGCCCAGTAAACCTTCGGCCAGGTAGCTGCAATTTAAACTCAGGTGCGCACAATAAAGAATTTCAATGTCATATTCTTGATAAAAGCTTCTGCAAGACTTGTAGATCCGTAATCGAGTACAAAAACTAGCTGAAAATAAATTTGGAGTGAAATGCAGAGTGCAGAATTCAATATATTTGAATAATATGAAAATTTTTCAATTGTTATGAATGTATTTATTGAAAAAAGTATGTAAATTATCCTCTGTACTTTATTTAATGCATAATTAAGCGTATAAAAATGATATCGTTTCAACTTTCAATTGAATAAACTGGACACTCCTCTATATCTACCCTCATATATAACACGAAAATATTTTTACTATTTTTGAGAAAAGGTCGTAACCAATTTCAATACATCTTTGAAACAATTTAATTTCTGAAATCGATTCTGGGATATATCTGTAGCAGACTTGGAATAATTACAACAAACAACTCGTAATTTCAGTCAAGCTTTTGTGTAGGAACAGGTTACCAATATTTGTCTACAACACAGAAGCGTATCTCAGCTTTCACTACCTGTTTATACAGCTTCGGAAAACGCCGAAGGCGTCTAATACTTTGTCTCTATTCTATAAAGAGGATATTTTTTTAATTATAGTAGATGGTTTACCATCTGAACTAAATTGAAATAGGATCCTAAGTAATTGATTTCATATTCATTAGGTATGGAATGTTGCACACAATGGACATAATATGGATACAATATAATTAAATATAATTATTTTTAGAATATGTTGAGCTATTTTTTTGGGTACTGATTTCTGAATGTTCGTCAATAATTTGAAGAATACGATCTCCAAGGTGTGAACTTCTCGGAGATGTAGAGGTCTTCTTAAACGGACGACGTACAAAAATGAAACAGGACGGGAAGCTGGAAAGATGGAAATGTGAAATGCTTGGAGCAATCTTAGGCGACATAAAAATACCTGAAGGGTGGAGAAGCAGGCAGAAAAAATGAAAAAGTAAACATGTTGTACGGAGGTTATGTTGGTTGGGACACGTAGAAAGATTAGGCGAAAAAATAATTACAAAAATGGCACTCAATCGGACTCTAATTGGGAAAATATGAAGAGAACGGCCGAGAAAAAGATGTGTCACTGAAAAAAATGAAATGCAAAAAAGAAAGCTAAGAATGGATGGAGTAAACTAGCTACCCTGGATCTACAATGCCTGTAGAGCATACATAGATATTATTTTTGCGTGTTTTTGACACAGTAATTGCCCAAATACCACTGAGATTAAACATCATCCATTCTAAACTATACCCAATAAGTGACAAATGTAACAAAAATATAATATTCAATACTTTGTATCATCATTAGTGAATATAATTCTCTTCACATTATTTTTGTGTACGCCTTTGTATTAACCGAGTAAAAGTAGCTAGCAATAAGGTGTATAATAATCACACGAGCAGTTTCGTAGCCTTAGTACAGCTGCAACCTCTAAATTTGAATATTTAGAAGATTACTAACGTGTTTAGAGACTCCAAGTGTGGATAATGCTCTTAAATGTAAATATTGTGTTATTATTTGAGCTGAATAACATATTTTATGTAAAAAATCGCAAAAATAAAGTGCGCTAACTGGAATTAGGTAACTACACATGAACCTTATCATCCCTTTCGGAAGGTAGTTTCAAAAAAAATACAGCAGCTTGCGCGAACTATGCATAGAACGAACCTAAGGGTAAAAAAGAATCTTATTAAGTACTTAAGCTACTACTACTTAAGTTACTACTTATCAAAGACAACAAATTAAGATAATTATGATATTAGAAAATAATGTATGCTTGTTTACAAAGATAATAGAAAAAAATAGGGTTAAGGTACCTAAATTATTTCTCCCATGATTAAATGCGCATGACACAATTCGGCACTCATCGAAAAAGCTTACAGCTTGCGAGCGTGCGCGCATATCAGCACGAAATTGAATTGAGGATACTTACGTTTAAACGTCATTGTCCGAGCACGCGTGCCGAAGTGCCACTTCGCTACTAAATTGATAGGGGATGGGCTTTAAGACTCCGCTGTCCATCTGTCTGTCACTGGACTGAATTTCATGAACCGTGATAGCTAGACAATTTGAATGTTCACAGATTATGTATCTCTGTTGCCGCTATATCAACAAATACTAAGAACAGAATAAAATAGATATTCATGAAGCTTCCATACAGCAAACGTGATTTTTTCACTCGATAGTGACAACGGCAACAGGTAGACGCTAGAAATATTCAATGAATATTGAGTTATATTATCAATTTTGAAAATAAATAATGAAATTAATTTTTAAGGGGGTTATTAAAATAATTTCCAGTTTACCGGAAATTACCTAATTCCTTTTCTTTGGAAATAATCTGCCTACCAAAAGAGGCAATAATTCGAACAATCACTTTTTTCATAAGTCTCAATTTTACACTTCAGCTCTACCATTTTAAGGTCAATTAGTCGTTTCTAAATTCCGAAAACACTTTGGATAAACCTTTCCATTCCTGAACGCTTTCCTCTGGACCTCACTTGAATCAATTTTGCCAGTCGGTCAAATAAACATTTTGAATGATGGTAAAGCTGTGCATTTGAAACCAGTGCTGTACTTGGTTTTTTTTGTTATGGGAAATGTTCGATAAATTGAATAAACTGCTCGACAGAAGTTGAGGAGGTTCATAAATCCGGGGATTGTATCTGCAGTTTCAAACAACATTAAAATTTTATTGAAAATTAAATTGGATACGTTAACAACCACGCTCGATGGGAAGGGAGGGGAGAGTGATCGAGGAGGTATTGCTAAAGTCCGAAGTTGTTAAATTTTTTCAGTTTTTCCGGATTTTCTTCGCTCCTAATTATCCAATTAATTCGCTAAAAGTTGCGCTATATTTGTATTTTTTATCTCCAATTCATCTTATGACACGATTTAAATTTTTATAACAATTTCGTGAGCAACATTTGTGAGCCGGAAATATATCAGATTTATATTATATTATGGCACAAACAATTTTCCACTAAAAACTTTGTCAAAAGCTCACTATTAATATTTAATAACAACAATGTTTAAAAATTATACAATTTCAATGCATTTCTGTTAAATATTTTTACTGAAATATTCAACAAATTAAAAAAAAATTAAATCCAAAGAACCCTTCAAAACTGCTACCACTGCTTATTCCACTGAGCACTTGCCAACGTAAAGCTCGAAATTGGTTTAGAGTTTAATTTGACATCCTCCGAAGAGGCTCTGAGACATCGTTTCTTGAGTTCCAAGTTACTGGATTAAAGGCACTAATTGCAAATTCCCTTCCCTAACTGGTTCGAATAATTTTAGGGCAAAGACGGACATGATACCCTTATCGATAACATGTACAGTGCTATTCAAAAGTCCCCTCCCCCCCTCGTGTCTTTTGAACGGCTACACTTACATTAATAAAATTTGGAGGGTGATAATAAAGTGTTGTAAACTTCTTTACGAATGATAACAGGTGACGTAATAGTAATAGATGACGTCACAGTGCCACTCTGACCAATAATTTTAAATAGGTCCTTATGGCAAGTGATATCTCGTTTGAAAGGCATTGACATTGGCTGGATAGCCATATTAATTTTGCTTGGGTTTAAACTGATTTTGACGGATAAATGAAATGAATACCAAAATTATTATTTCACATTTAAATATTAAAGATTTTTCAGCCCGTCTCTGGTAAGTTGTCAAAAAAATTGACTTTTTTAATTTAATAGTATTTGTTGCTTTGCAAATTTTTTCTAAATATCTTAAATACTTAATTTTATTATTGTTTAACGAGACGTTTAAGAGTTTACATAGGCAGAATGGTACGTACTTAAGTCGATAAAGTAGCAGCTATCTTAATAATTAGTGAATCTAGGAAGAATCTCCATGAAGCGGAACGTTTATTTAATGAGAGATACCCAGATCGTCCTATCTCGAGAACTTATTTGAGGGAGCTTCTTCACAAGTTTGAAGCACCAGGTAGTGTTCAAGATGCCAAACGATCTGGTCGACCAACATTTAGTGATGATAAAAAATTGATATAGTTGCTGAAATGGTAGTAAACCCTACTTCCTCTTCAACTAAAGTTGCGTCTATCTGTGAAGTAAGTAAAAGTACAGCACAGAGTATGTTTGCCAAAAATAAATTTCATCCATATACAAGTTAAAAATGGTGCACCATCTTTCGGATGACGACCCCGACAGAAGACTCGAATTCTGTGAATGTATGACAAATAAAATTAGTCAAAACCCACATTACACAAAAACAATTTGTTTAAGTGACGAAAGTACTTTTTGCTTATACACAAAATGTAAGGTATTGGAGTGATACAAATCCTCACACCTTTCGTGAACAACATACCCAATTTCCAGAAAAAGTTAATATTTGGGCAGGTATTTTGGGGGACCACATAGTTGGTCCTGTCTTCCTAAATTCAAATTTAAGCGGTGAAGTGTATCTGGAGATGTTACAAAATGCAATTGAGCTGTTAATTCTTGAAATTCTGGAAGATAATCCAGATGAATTCGGCCATCTGGAAATAACATTCCAACAAGATGGTGTTCCTGCACATTATTATGGTGCAGTAAGACGTTACCTGGATGAAGAATATCGAGGTAGATGGATCGGCCGGCGAGATCCTATAGAATGGCCACCTCGGTCACCAGATCTGACACCATTAGATTTTTTTCTATGGGGGTACTTGAAATCCAAGGTTTATACTACGGCACCAAATAGCATTGGCGTTTCGAATGAAAGAATTATTGAAGAATGCAATGCAATTTCAGCTGACACATTCGAACAAGTACGACAAGAGTTTACTAATAGGATGTATTACTGTCAGGAAGTAGACGGAACACATTTCGAACACTTTCTATAAAAATTCATTGTTGATATTTGATTGATTAAATTCAAAAAAATAATTTCAATAATTTTGGTATTTATTTAATTTATCTGTCAAAATTAGTTTAGATCCAAACAAAATCAATATGGCTATGTAGCCAATGTCAATGCCTTTCAAACGTGATATAACTTGCCATAAGGTCCTATTTAAAATGATTGGCCAGAGTGGCACTGTGACGTCATCTATTACTATTACATCACCTGTTATCATTCGTAGAGAAGTTTACAACACTCTATTTTCACCCTCCAAATTTTATTAATGTAAGTGTAGCCGTTCAAAAGATTCGAGGGGGGAGGGGACTTTTGAATAGCACTGTATATAAACACTGTGTTATTTATAAAATGCGACATAGAGATACCTGTACGAAACTGTTAGCCGCGGGTTCACTTTTTTACCAAATAGTATGTGAAATAGACTATAGTATATTTGCACAAAACTATTTTCCAAAGTAAGTTGTCCGAAAATCTATTTCTCCTGTAAAAAAGTTACTTACGTAACAAAAAATAAATTTTCACTGAAGTTTGGACAGTGAAACAGAATTTCATAGTAGTTTGTTTTAACAGATATCACTGCAAAGCTTGCTAGCACGACTTCGGACAAAGTAAATACGATTTAGTTTATCTCAAGTTCTCGAGGAGAATAAGAAACTAGTTTCGAAACTACAAATCTACTTATTCAACCTTATTCCTGTAAGAGTGAATATTCAACTCCACCCTGTAATCTAAGAAGATTAAAAAAGGAACATAGCAACTCAAAATATACGGCTTCTGATATATGACTGAGAGCTATTTATATTGGGACACCCAGTGTGAACAATAAATAATTATATCTCATCAATCATCAAGATTATTGAATGTATCCCATTTTTTATTCCAGGAAACCTGTGACTGACGATGTAAACTGGCCTCTGTACACTAAAGACCAACCGCAGTACTTCATCTTCAACGCCGACAAGAACGGGATAGGTCGAGGACCTAGGGCGACAGCCTGCGCTTTCTGGAACGATTTCTTACCCAAGCTACGGGACAATTCAGGTAAATCTCACTTCATCCTACATGTTAGCCAAGGATTACTGTGAAATTTCATTGAAATAGGAAGGTGGGATCACGAGCGGAACAAAATAACTAATATTCAATTTTATTTGTTAAGGGAAGATTACATTATAGTAGGGGTTGAAACAATAACTGGTCAACTCAAAACTGGATTGGGGAAAGTAAAAAATCGAATAATGGGACTAACTAGGTCTCTTATGGTTCATTCACGATAAGTTTTCAATTTTGACATTTGTAGTAACAATTGCAGCCACTGAACAAAATCTAAATATCTCAAGTGTAAATCAACGTCCTACCTACTTCTATGCTGGTAATTTTTATTCTTAAATATTTTGAGGTTATGTACCTATATGTCTAGGAATCAACCATAAAAACATCATTTTCTTACGACCACACATCGAAATATGGTTGGTATATATTATATAAATAAAACATAGTTTAAATCGTACTTATGATAATGCTTCAACTTCTCTTATTTCCTCTGCATGAAAGCAGCTGTTTGACTTCATAAATTCAAGTAGCATAAATGAGTCTACTTTGGGCAAGTTATCAGTTTGTGCTTTTACAAAACCTTCGCTAGCCATATCTTTACTCACAAAATATGAAAGAATCGTCACTGAACACTGAACTAGTAAATAAAATATATTCTCTTAAAAGTTTTGAAATATCCTCGGAAATATCGAATATTTATGACCACTTTCCACTTTACCTTGACTTTTAGACATAAAAAAAGCACACACAAACACGTGATGGTCTCAAACAAACATATAAATCATTTTTTTACGTCGATGAAGCAATTAATAGTTGATTAAAATACAATATAAACACAACAACTACTCATAACCTAATGCAATACCGGCCATATTGACATAAGTAAACACAAGAGATATGACATCACACGTATCATGGGTAGTGTGTTCGGAAATCCTCGGGTTGTGGTCGGAAAGTGCATTGAAATTTGAATTTTATTTTAAAATTTGGGAGTAATTTCCAATGGAAACTGGTTTATTTCCTATTTGTAATTTTTGATATCATATTTACTGTTATAAATTAATATCCAAGCAAAATATGAAATATGTGTGTACTCTATTCAACATGTGCATGAAGATAATATTTTTCAGTTAAACTTAGGGTTTCAAACTTGGACCTCTTGTAATTTATGTAATCACTCATCAAAATTTTATAATTTTTGCTCTTATTTTTGAGTAGAATGTAATCTTATACAATAAACAACTTTTCAACAAAAATTTTATGCCAACCACTGGAAAAAAATTACAACGAGGCAACGATGTAAAACGTATCTGTCATGTTTTGTTATTGCAAACTTATCGTAAATGAACTATACAAATTCGGTCACTAGGTACTTTGCGAATTTGGTTATTGATAATATCGACAATTTAAATATACTCTCAATTCTTGCGCATCAAGTGGTCCCAATTCAATTCTGGATACTGATGAGGCGCAAATACAATGAAACAGGTCTATAAATGATATTGTTTTGTGTATAGTTTTTCCAAAATCTTTCCCTGTTGAAGTCTTTGACATTCTTTACGAATATTGGTGATAGTTTTATGATACTGTTGAGTATTTCTTTCTGTGTAGAGTTATTCTATGGGTAGCTCTTTAGAAATTTCCGTGAATGAGTTCTATCTGAAAGTTCAGGGTCTTTCAGGAATTTATGTCATAGAAAGTGCTTCAGATATTATTTTGTGGTAATTTTAGTAGCAGCCATGCGGTGAATAGTGTATCAAGCTATTCAATTATGTAAAAAGACATTCAACAGTTAAGCAGTAATTCAAAATTCATTTTTATGGAAAAAAAGGTGAACAGAGTCACAAATAATTTTTTTAAATAAGCTATTTTTTATGTAAAAACTTTATATATACGAATGATAAGTTTGGTTCAGTTAGGTTAGACTTCTCAGTTTTTTTTTCTAGAATAGAAAAGTTTTATCAATTTGAAACACTTATTTACTTCAGGGTAATAAAAAAACTTGGTCACTTCTCATATTCTTTTTATCTTTTTGAGATAATCTTCAAGCCAATAAAAAGAGTAAACCCTAATGCTTACGCTTATCCAATCTCTTTACGTCAAAAAGGACCTCAATCAAGATATGGGTTAACTTGTAACTTTTTTCTTCCTTATACGGCCGTCTAAAGACCCTTTTCAAATAATTTTACTACCTTGGTCATGTTACTTAAGGATTTTTGAATACAGGCTCGGCATTATATCTTTAGGTATACCTAGGTAATAATAGTAATAGCTGATGATATTAACCAAATCGGCCAGGAAAAACAATTGAAATTTTTGACTTGTTAACCTTAAAATTAAATTTTAGGAAGACCCATCCACTTGGGGAAAAAGTTTACAATGATGGTCAAAATAAAACCATCGAAAACTGACATTTTCAATAGTTGTAACGACTTTTACCTTCAATATTGTACTATACAAGACCTGGATAGGTAATGAAACTTCCAGGATCACATATGGGAAGAACTGATTCATTTGGGTGGCTTCTATGTGTTTTTGTTAATGTAAGAAATAGTATATTAAAGTATAAGTGGATATTAAGGTTTTTAAAACACGCGCGAATAGAGCAAGTGTTTTAGAGACCAGTTATCCACGAATACTTTACGCTATTTTTTTTTATTGGTGCACTTTGAAATTATAAGTATCTATTACTACTGCAACAACAAGAAATGGAAATAAGAACTAATAATGTAAAATGATTGAATTCGTGATGCTACGTATACCTTGCGTTGTCATGGAAATGAGAAAAACATTAACTAATTTACATTTTGTATTTAAGATTTATTAATTGAAATACAATTAATATTAATATCTCAAACAATACCAACTGTACTTTCCATTTTCATTTATAAAACTAAAATTGTTAAATATTGTTCGAATGAAGGTTTTGACGTTACAAAGTACTCCTGTCAGATCAATAATAAAAAAAATTGTCATTTAGACTTCGTTTCTCGAGTTGTTGATGTTGCCATGGTAACTTTAAAAAACGCGCGTGTTTGAAAGATCGATTTAAACACGCTGAGGCGTGCTTTAAATAGGTAAAATGGTTCACCAATAAAAAAATATTTTATTGAATTATTTAAAAAGCTAAATATCGAACATTTCTCCCAAGACCAGCTCTGGAAAACATTTCGTTCCGATTTGTCAGTATTGTACAGAAGGGAGTGAGAGAAAGGAACACGGCCCAATTGACATCGACTGCGTTGTTTATTACCTTGCGATCTATATTGTTTCAGGGTTCATCTGATTACTTTCTCCTGTGATGCTCCGACAACTCTATTTATAGAATATTCGGGAGGATTTGTCGATGTCAGGATTGAGATTTTTTTTCAACAAATTTAAGGTGCCTCAAAGCTGAAAAAAAATTGATATTATTGTATACGTAGGTACTTGTCTAGTACCATTAAACCTATCGAGCTTACATGGTTTAAAAAAAATGTCATTCAAATACGTTTAGAACGAGTTCACTGCAGCGCCACCTACCGGGTCCAATCGTGAAATTCAAAGTTAATTTGTTGTGTCTAGCCACCTGCTTAAGAGATTGTTTGCATCCCCAAACTTTATAGCTTCCTATCCCCTCTAGTTGCAAGCCAGAATGGTTGATTAAATCTTGTGGATCATACCTACCCCTTTTAACTTAGAATTTTAATTCAATGTCTCCCGGGGCATATAGCACGAGAAGTAGTTGTTTCTTCTAAGTGAACAATCACATTTTTGAAAATATTTTCAAATCTTTGTAAGGCGTTGATAATATAAAATTATTATTCGATGTTTATTGGTACTGCAATCCACTAAATACGTCGATTTTACAGAAAACTGTAATAATCTTTATTAAACTGCCTACGATTCCCTCTGAGCCACCATTGGGCCATATATGAGAGAATGTGAGACCGCAAGGTGTGAGTTCAGCCTTATAATTTGATAACCCAGAATAAATAGCGTTATTATTCCGGGTTGACACCTAGATAAGGTGGAAATATTCTCACACGCCGCCATTTATAAGGCGTATAGAGAGTTATGTAGCAATAAAGCAGCAGTGAGCCGAGAAATAAAGTCAGCGGGCGAATATTGGCATGAGAAATGCTTCTGCGACACTGAATCGTGGATCCTGATTGATGCCGAACAATAGAACTTTCACAAAGCGAACATAACCTCACATATCTTCGGGGAAATGGCGAGAAGGTATCCACCCGCTATGGTTCGAGAATTTTTATGCGTAAGAGATGAAAAATCCTGTTTATTTGTCTCTTGTGACCGTTCAATGGGCAGCAAAAGTTGTATGTTTTTCTTGTATCCTTTTTTGTATACAAAAGCCAAAGGGAAAATTGTTTTTTTTAAATCGATGACGCTTTTCTAGCAATATAATTTCTTGAATTGTTATAGATACATTCCCAAAATTTGCATACCTACTTGTTAAGGACCGATAATTTAATATGGTTCCAATATCTCTACCAAATTTATCAGGGTTGATGAGTGATTTATTTTTTTATAGCTGTGAAGTTGACAATTATTGCTTCTTCTAGCCAACTGAGAAGTTGAATTTATCTATTAGTAGTTAATAATTTTCAATTATCAACCTAGGTCAATAATGGACAAATTCAAATATTTTGAGAATTCAGGTATAGTAGTTTAACAAAAACTTGCGCAGCATAATTTTGTATATGTGAATAAAAATGCCATTAGCTTAAAATTCGCGCTGAACCAAAAATGACTGATGACATAACGAGTACGTTCATATATATCGAAAAATGACAGTGTACTTGTCAGTCAGACGACGGACTAAACGCTTCTCGAGGTGCGTTTGTGAATTATTTTTAATTTTTGTCTTAAATTTGGCTATATAGTAGTGAAAAAAATTGTATATACCTACACCATGGTGGTGAAGACATTCATTAGCCTTGGTCAATAATAATAGTTTTTACCACCTTGGTGTATAATATACTAATAGCTTATACTTCTAGTTTACATTACCGATAATCAGGCAGTGGTGATAATGTTTGGGGCTCAATTCTGGGGGGCAGATGAATTTTCTAAATCCTTAAAAAGGAAAAATCATCAATTTTTGTTCAGGTCAATTTTTATCTTCAATTGCGCATCGTACGAATGGAGACATCTATCCAGTCTCCAAAAGTTTTCGAAGTTGAAAAAGCTAGGTTGTTTTAACGTTCTCCTGATATGGTTTTTCATCGATTTTCCTCGCCTTAGGGACCTCACACAGTTCACCTTTCATTTTTCACTTTCTTGTGAATTCATGCACGTAGTTTAAATTGCAATTGAAGGTTACACCGTGATTTAGAACTGCAGAGTTTAAGCGATTAGTGATTAGACTTTTTGTATGAAAACTGAAGGTGATGAGTCATAAACAATTTGAGAGAATAAGGTGTTAAATGAGTTTAAACAGAAAAAGAATAACTGAAAAGTGTTTAAAAACTTTTTGATCGTATTCCTCCAAGCCAAGCACCCAAAGAAGAGTTTCTAAATAGATAGAAAGACTGCTAAAAGATAAGTAGTCTCTTAGGGGTTATTTAAAATTTACGGAGTACGTTACGCAACC
Source organism: Galerucella calmariensis (assembly GCA_910591675.1). Lineage (NCBI taxonomy): Eukaryota > Metazoa > Arthropoda > Insecta > Coleoptera > Chrysomelidae > Galerucella > Galerucella calmariensis. The sequence goes on along the minus strand of CAJUYG010000062.1, from coordinate 444,914 downwards.
CTTATGTAAGTAAGCAAGGGTTTTCATAATAGCATGTTTTACTGCTTGCTAGTTGTGGAATAGTTTATTAAGTACCAAGTGTCAAAAGCGTTTTTGAGGCACGAGTGTAGCGATGCCCTCTGGAGAAAAAAAAACAATTATATCATATTATTTTCATTATATTCATAAGATGACTGAAGTTTCATTGACTATTTCACTAGAGTAAATTGAGAACTGACAAAATTTGAAGGTTTTGAACTGGCAATTTTTTGTCTTGTCGCGGCAATTTTTTGACGTTTAATATGTCAAATCTATGTGTATAGAATTCTATCACTCTGTGATTCAATATAAAATCTTTGTTAGTGGTTTCTAAGGAAACTAAGTTGTTTATTTATTTATTTAACTGTCTAAAAAGTATTAAAACTGTTTCAAAACTTTAAATAAGTATTATTAACATGAATAATACAAGATTTGGAAATAATTCAATAAGTGAAATAGAGAGTACAATTAAGCAAAGTATAACGCGAAATACAATGAAGACAAAAAAGTCTGCGTGGAAACAGTTTCTGAACGCACGTAATTATACGTTAGAAAAGGATACTTCTGAACAAGTTATGGCAAAAATTCTTGAATTATGGTTTTAATATGAAAAAAAGAGATGGAACTGTTTATACTGAAGCTAGTGAGAAAACACTTTGGAATACGACTGCTCAAATAATTCAGGAAAAATATTTTCTAGAATTTAGCATCAAAATTGATCCATTTAAAGATATTACCTATAAATTTGATAGATTGGCCAGGGATACAAAACGCAAAAAGCTTCAGGCTGAACTTGAAACCAGAAAAAGAAGTTCTAACGCGTTTACCAAATAAGAATTGATGAAAATGGTAGAAAGCTATTCTGAAGATAATCCTGATGGGTTACAAAAAAAAGTTTTTTCATTTATGTTCGTTCGAATTAGCATGGCGTGGAAATGAAGCTGCTAATTGTGATATTAATTACTTTAAAAAAGAATATGATAATAAGGGTAATTTTAATGGCAGGGTAGAATATAATCCAATCTTTTCCATAACGACACAAGGAGCATCAAAAGCTTTATCTGGCAGTAAGTGGCTGGTAAGAAATAATGCTAACAACAATTTGTGTCCCGTTCGTTTATTTTTAAAAATTATTATTGAAATTATTGAATCCAATCCTTATCTAACAACAACAAGATTATTTTTAACAGTACATCCAAATTGGGAGAAAGGAATATGGTACAAAAATTCACCATTGGGAATTAATACAATTTCAAAGAGGACGAAAATATGGGCAGAATCAATTGGTATAGAAACAAAAAAAATAAAAATAACCAATTATTCACATAGAGCTTCTGCAATATCTGCATTAGCAAAAGAAGGAGTTGGTAAACAAGAAGTAATTAAGCATACAGGACATTCTTCTGCCCATTCTTTGAAACCATATTTACAATTAAATGAAGAACACCATTTCCAACTTATAGAGAACCTTCGAGAAAATAAAAATAAAGAAAAGGAATCCTCAGTTTCTAACTTCAATTCATTACAGGTTATGATGCAAAACAATCCCCAAAATAATGCTACAACGTACAATTATAATAATTGTACTTTTTACATAAACGAGTTTTTTTTCATAATGTTATTATTTTTTTGGCTTCGTATAATTGAAGTTTGCAATAAATAAAACGTTTAAACATATGATTTTTTAGTTTTTTTCTCGTGAATACCAATCAATTAAAAATTTTGTAAGGTAAAATTTTTCTCTTGTCGTATTCAAGTTTGTATTCAATTTTGCTCATGAAATTTAATCCAAAACCACTCGCCTGACGGCGACAATCGAAAAATTTTGCCGACAAAATTTTCACTCTCGTGATATTATATATGAAAAATCAAATGACACATAACTACAAAATTATCACTCAACGCTCAATGAATAACTTTTTGTAGTGTAGTAATAAAAAGGTGCGTATCTAGAAAAGCGGATTTCCTTAAGAAACGTTCATGGATTCCGAAATGTCGAAGCGAACGATGGATGCTATCCATCGACACGTGAGTAGCTTCTTGAAACAGTTGTTTTGCTGATTTTCCAAATGAAAAATTTCGCCAATTTTTCGTACCAGACTTGCACATAAAAATTGAATGGAGAACCTGGGGGAGGATCCCTTCTATTTCCGTTTTTTTTATAGCTCTGATGTCGATAAAATGGGAATTACACTGCCCACAGTATTCAGGAACAACGTTTAATGGAATTAAGATTACAACGACGAAAATATTTATCGTTTTGGATTTATTTTTCAAATAATGTAAAAAAGGGTGTGGTGACATTTCATCGAGATTGTCATCTATTTCACAACACAAAAACAAAAATATTCAACAAAATATTCTATTGAATGCGACTTAATTCAACTTAGTGACTTTAAAAGTTCCAGACGCGAGATTCGGAACTTCATGAGAAACTCGAGATGTACCATGTAACGGATTGTATGCTCCCACACTTTTAGTGACAGTTGTTTTCAAAAAAGTTTTGTTTCCTCTTTCAAAAGTAAAGTTTGAGAATAAAAGTAGCATATGTAGCACATAAAACTTCTACATATCTAAATAAATCACAAATAAATGAAGTAACATAGTCATGGTGGAGGATGTAAATGAAAGTAATCTCTTTTTGATATAAAAGCAAGTAGCTATAGTTTGCGTTTCTTCCCATAATTGACCGAATCTGTACATGGCTGCGTATGTTAATCTCATCAGCTTGCAGTGCCCAGTTAGCAGACTCAGTGAAGTTTTGACATGTCTTCACTCGCGCTAACTTTATCGAATAATTTATTATGAACTGTTCTGTCCTAGAGGATTTGTACAACTTTCCATGGATTTATAGGCCACCTACTTTTCTAAAGCTCATTCTGTTGTCGTTCGGTCTAGCCTGAACATTTCATCTGCTTTTTCGTTGTCCTTATAATGATTGTGCCCTGAAACCAAAGCAAGCTAATCTAACCTTGCTACGGTCATCCAGTACATTCAAAGCAAGCACACAATTATATAATAGCTCAGAGTTGGAATCGAGTGCATCTGGTTATCTATGAAGATGACAATTGCACGGATTCTGACTATTTAGTCTTCTGTGCACGACAGATCTGACATCGCCTTGTATAATAATGTTCAGTGGTTCAATATAACATCCTTCGCCGCTGTAGGAGTAGTTCCTACATCCTCTATGACAAAGAGGTATTCTGCTTTTGTGTTAACAGCCCTAAAATGCCGAGTCTTTGACCACCACAGCACACCCTTGTATATAACCGTAGAATTATATTGGTTCCAGGCACTAGTTCTTTTGTCTGCTTCATAATGTTAATAACCGTCTTACTCAATAACGTCACTGTCTAGTTCAAATATTATTTGATTTTGTTTATTTGTTACAGGTTCAGCAGATGCGCCATGCGTGAATACCTACATTAGTAATATGGCATCGGCCTCGGAAAGGAAGCTGTCATCAACGCATCATCTGATTTTGCTCTTACTTATGTGGATCTTTGCACTAATCGGTGCACTTTAAGCGACAAACAGTTAGTACATGAAGATAGTTTCACACACATAGTAGAAAGAGCTTGTGACACAATGTATTTTAAAAAAAAAATGAAATAACAAAAGCCAATTTTGGTATTAGTTAGGAGAACATTAATGTGATTGTATACGCATGTATTGGAGCAATGCTGAAGAGACCGATAAGGACATTGCTCGAATAAAGATGTAGTATTTTATTTTTTAAGATGTGAATTTGCATTCCTTTTTGAACGACTTGGTTCATTTTTTAGCACTGAAGACCTAGTATGGATTTTAGGTCGTTTTTGTGTGTTGTGGTCAAAAGTTGATTTGTTGAGTCTTTGGGCTATTAATGTAAAAAAAATGTTGATGTTTTTAATATGCATGTCAAGGTAAGCTTATTTCTGCATCCTTTCACTTCATTTCTGTAAAAATACTCAGATACCGAAATAGCATTGTCAAAATGACACCAAAGTTTATGGAAAATATACCTATGTGTTTCCTGACATCCGTGGTGGTAAATGGTACCGTCTCTTCTATCCTCTGCTTGGATTAAAACAAAAACTCGAAGAAAAATGAATTCATTGGCTCTCACGATGCATAATTGTACTTTAGCTGAAGGTATATGTACCTAGGGTGCTTTTTTTGGACTCCCGGCTCAAAATCTTGTTGGAAATGTCCAAAAAAGACTGAGTTTATCGAGCTTTTTGTCACTTTATTCAAATCAATCATATGTTCAAATAAATGCAGACAAATGTTTGTGAAGCTTCTTAAAAAAACAAAACAATTTATAAAGAGGTAAGTATAATAGGTATACGCATACTTTCCACAAAAATTCAAATCTTCGAGGTCAATTACTATAAGAATTTTTACATATCACAATTTGACTACAGATGAAATTGATAATACTACAGAAAAATAGCTTGATTGCCTTAGATCTGTGACTTGTTCTTCAAAATAGTCCTGGTAAATCTTGGGAAGTTCGCTTCACTTTGCTGGTGTCACTGACAGCTCCAATTTTTCGGAAACAAAAATTACATGAGTGCAAAAAATACCATAAAGTATTGGACAAAGTTTAGTCAAAAACAATTGGAAAATCTAACTCAACACAAATTATTTCCCAGTGGTTAATCTATACAAAATGCATTGCACAAATGAACTGAGTCGTTTACTTCAATGTACAAAAGGATGAAGTTGTTGATAACATGCTTGTATGTCCCATATAATTACAGAAATGCTCCAGCGGATCACATATATCTTATTATTTTGCGAGTAAAATACAGAAAAATACAAAGTAAAAAAAGTATGAATAAAGCAAAACTTAATTTCAAGATTCTCCTGTTAATTAAGTAATACGAAATATCGTTGTACTCAACAGTATTAGGACACAAATCCCATGGAATACCAGAAAATAGTAAAAATATATATGGATTCAACTTTGAAAGATACTATTAGAGCTTTGAGAATCTACAGATTCTGATTCAGTAAAGCTCTGCTTGGGATTCGAATAGACTGAGAAATTATTTCATAGAATGTTGAAATTGAAAAAAGTTCTATTTATTGCGAATATATTTGAATATTCACACATTATTAACAATCAATAATAAACTATGTGGGATTGCTGGAGCAATTCTGGTTTCAGTCGGGACTGCTTGTATACATTCGATAAATGCTGGGAGCTTTTTTATTTGTCCTTGCAAGCTTTCAGTTGAGTGCTATTTAAATAATCTCTCTTGGCAATTCGATTTGAATATGACAAGGCCGTAGCCAGAAAACAATTTCGGGGGGGGGGGGTTGGTTTTGGGGTAGTAGAAACAGTAGAAACTTATAAAATTGTTTTAATAAAAGAAATAAAATAGTGTTACTCATCATATATCATAATATTTATTAAAAAACCATCACAGAAATATTAACATCTTATTACAAATTACAAATTTTGTCAAATCTATGCCAAATATTCATGAAATAGAGTTCGAGCACGTCGCCGAAGTTTCGTTGGCGCCGCGCTGCTATCTATCTACATTTATCTCTCATTTCATTAATACTTACTGAAAGAAATATTTTCTTACATCATTTTTGAGGGGGATTAATCCCTTGATCCCATCCTGGCTGCGGCCTTGGCATATGAAATTCGTTTCAATGGTATAAATTTCAATTCGGTTGAAATCTGACAACTTTATGCTCAAAACTATGAACAGCTTTTAAAATGTCTAATGAGAAATCCATTTCACTTCAAATGGAAACCACAAGTATGAATAACGATTTGACGGATTGTTCGATTTCAGTGAAGTCATTTTAATTCTTCTTTGTGTGGATAATTTAGTTACAGACGTTGGTGATTGCCATTAGTCCAGTTCACTAGATCAAAAACGTGGTTAATGGTTTTTTCATTAAAATAGAAACTCCAAGAGCTCATCCATATCTCAAATGTGGTTGTATGAAATCCAAACCAATGGTTCAATAAAACTCAAAGGACACTTATGATTCTACTAGTTTCGGTACAATATTACCATCATCAGGCTACAATATAAAGAAATGGTACACTTAATACATGAAGATATTACAAAACTCTGTTAATATTACTTGAACAAGAGTAATACTCTTATTCAAGTAACTCTTGTTCAAATAACCGAATTTTGTAAGATCTTCATGTATTAAGTGTACCATTTCTTCATATTGTAGCCTGATGATGGTAATATTGTACCGAAACTAGTAGCATCATAAGTGTCCTTTGAGGGACTTTAATTAAATTTTCTGTGGTTTGAACTTTGAGTTTTATTGAACCATTGGTTTGGATTAAAATAGAAACATTAATAAATTGTTGGTAAACGTCGAGATGAAGCTCTTATTAAAAATATATTTATTATTGAAGAAGTTGAATTTATCCAATTGTCAATAATCTGTTTGTTATTGATGCAGTAAAATTGCTAATCCTTTGATTAATGGTGAAGTCTAGCCTGTAGTAGTGACTTTTATTACACAGATGACGATGATACTAAAAGTTAATTTACAATTTGAAAAAAAAATATGTAATGTCATAAAATATTATTACTTCAATTACCTACCATTTTTTATATGCACAAGTGTAATTACATTTGATTTACGACTTTTTATTGAAATGAGAAGGCACTAAAAATAAATATAATATTAAATAAATGATATAATATGCAATGATCTCAGTTACATAACAAACATGTTTAGTTGTTCATATTATGGGGATTTATCAGCTACATTATAAAGACCTATTGCACACGCGACGAGTTCTATAAGTATATATCGTATGAAATTCAAATGGTAGTTGAAACGATGTCGACCAAGAAGGAAGCTAAAGATAAAGATGAATGCGAAAGGAACTAATTGGAGAATAATATCCTCATGTGCAGTTATCCATGATAGCTTAAATGAGGTGGTGGAAACTGTGAGTTTTTTCAGAGCAGTCATAGCAATAGGCTAGTGCTGGATCTGTACACTCTTCGCAGGCACCTACTCAACGTTCCTATCACTGGCTGAAGAGACTCTGGTGTAAGGTTATAGCCGACCGCTCCTCTTGAGGTGGAATAATGAAATACTATGCACTCTTTTTGCACCAAAACATATACGTTTGAAGGTAGAGCTGCTCGCTGTTGATTCATACAACTCTACCACTATTACGTTACATACATACTTCAAACAGCAATGAAATAATGTAAAGGATATAAAAAATAACGACGAAAAATTCGTAAAATTCCAACCTCGCACTGCTTAGCTGTTACCTACTGCATTATAAACCTTACTATTTGATAAAGGATACAATAATCAAAGAAATCACCTTCAAATGATTATCCTGTTTAAAGATATCCTACTATTCCCTTTTATGTAAGCCATAATTTCCTATTTATCGGCAATGTAAGCTTGGTTAACCTCACTAATGGATTTAGTCCTGCTAATCGGCTTAGAGTTTTTGCAATGTGTGCCCTAGAGTGAGAGAGTCTTTTAGACCTTTTAGCTTGTTAAACTACATCTTTTTATGCTTTTTCCACGTTTATTTTGAATGATTTAACAGATTTAGCACTTTATTTTTCGGTTCTATTTATCTCAATTACGTAAACGTTTGTCTAAGTGTACAGTCATTTCTTTTTCATGCATTTATGTTGTCGTATTTTTGTCGACATGTTTTCACTTGTTATGTATGGAAAATTACGTTTTCTCTACGGTTAAGAATGAATTTCTGTTGAAAAAAATTACTTTTCTAGTTTTCATTCTCTTAAATCCGGTTTGAAGTACATCAATTATAAGGTGGAGTAGCTGTAGGTGGAAATAAAATTAATTTTCTCCGTAACGGCGTATTTTGACTAACATTCAATTGCGTGTGGTTGAAAATTTACAAATCAAATAAGAATTAGCTGAAATGCAATAAAAACTTTTACCAGAATTCTCATTGAATAAATTTGATTGCAATTATAGATCGAAACAAAAACACATTATTTAGTTATTAGGAGTGTTTCTCTTCAGTTACCACGTCAACAGAATAATTTTATGTTAATAACAATTTCCAGGATATGAATTTTTACGTCTATCTCATGAATAACATTATGTAAGTCTCAAGAAACGCAAATACTTCAATTAATTACATATTTACATGGTTTATATATGATCTTGGACTATTGGGAATATTAGTTAATCCTTACCCATCAGAAACTCAACAATTTTTCAATATATTTCATACATTCCCCTTTTCAACTTTGTACTTCGTCAACCAACCAGCTAATTTATATTTACATCAATAATTACTTAGTATGTAATGATATTCTTACTGCTTCAATCACCTTGATTTTCAACAATTTCCACATTAAAATGGAAATAAGCTGAAATTATTCAATTCATATACTTTGTATCAGCTTTTTAATTTGTTGCATTTTCATTTTAAATTGTAGCTTTATCTATTTTACGCCATCCTTTAATTTATTAATACACTGCAAAATGCAAATACTGTAAATAATTTATCTATAAGCTCATTACATTGTGTCTCTGTTATATAAAATATTGGAATTTAAGCAAAATAGGGTCTGCACTAAGAAACAAGTCTTACTAGACAACTGGAATATAGTGTCTGTTTTTTTGCAATAACAGCAATAATTCCCTTCCCATCTTCTTTGAGCGAAGCCAACTCTCCAGAATATAGATTCCAGTCACTGAGTTTTGTGAATACAATGGTAGCTGGAATTATCTAGAGCATTGTTTATTTAGATGCTACCACAATGCAATATCTTTATTTAAAAGCTCTTCTATATAACTCAAAACGATATTTAGATTTCTATACATCTCGCAATCAAAACCATTCTTGAACTGATCCAAGCGAGAACAAAGATTTCAACTCTCGAATGTTAAAAAATGAAAATTATAATTATTATTGGTGGTTTTTTCTTAATTTTACAGGATGGGTATATATTAATAGACTCTGTTTAACGTAAGAAGAACCAGCGCCATATTGTGAAATTGACATTCAAGACAGATGGTGAACTTTAGTTGAAACGGAGTCTATATTCTCCTAAATTGAACCCATTTTTTCGGGCTTGTCGTATTCCACAATTGTTGTGGATACGAACGCATTTTCTAATCTATGACTCTGATAAAAAAAGGCGTTTCCTGCTGCCTTAACTTTTACATTTGATTTTATTTTTGATACATAAAATTATCTTGGTTAACAGAACACCCACGGTCTTTGCAAATAAGAAAATAAAAATCATTTCCGTTGTTCAATTTGAAGAAGTTGACTTCAAATTTCACCTGAAAGCTTGCGTTATGACAAATAAAAAAGATCCTATCGAGAGCGATGCATGTCTGAAGAAAATGTAAGCATTTGACTTGGTATAAATTTGGGAAGACCACACTTGTCAAGAATAGCAAAACCAATGGATCATGTGTTTTTTGAGTACGAAAGTTGTTGGTAATTTAATTATGTATAACATTGGTACACACAATTGAAAATACTGCATTATATAGTTTACTTTTGACTGCTGCGGTGAAAAAAGTAACGGAGATTTTAACGATATCGACGATTCAGCAGTATCAAACATGTCGAAGTTTTCAATATAGATTAAACTACTGATAATGGTCCATATTTTGAATCTTGATTAGTGATGAGCAAAATTGGTCTTGGTCTTGCTGTCTTGGTCTTGGTCTTGCGAAAAAGCAGAACCAAGACCGAGACCAAAACCATTCTTCGACTCGCAAGACCAAGACCAAGACAGAATGAACAAGAACAAGACTAATACCAAGACCGACTATGCAAGACCAAGACTAAATACGCAAGACTCAACCAAAAATTCTTTTTCACAGTGAGTATGAGATAAAATATTTTTAACAGCGTCAACATATGCTTTTCTCGGAACAATATAAGTTGGCATGTCGAATTGTCAGTTTTCTTTACTAGATTTTAACGATACACCTACATGAAAAAACAAAGAAATCACTGTTTAAAAAAAGGATCTACAAAAATGTTCGAAGAGTACATAATGTCTTAATGAACTTTGTTTAATTCAAAAATAGTAAATTTAGGTTTAAAAATGTTTGCTGCATAAAAATAAAATGTTTTGAAAGATGTGCGTTAAGAAATTATGGCAAGACCAAGACTAAAACCAAGATCAAACAAAATACAGCAAGACCAAGTCCAAGACCGAGACTGTTCGAGTCTTGGTCTTGGTCTTGCTTTACTCATCACTAATCTTGATAACCAGAAGCTACGATAATTGAGCCCACTGGGGATACCATTGCATGGCGCTTTTCTTGACAAGTTTCACAAACTAAATCAATCAACATTTATACAGAGTCATTGACAATCATATTAAAAATGATCTTAATAGGAAAACAATAGTTGTAAGTAAGTTTTTTTAGTAAAATTTTGTTGAGCGTTTATAGATTTGGACTTTAATTGGGTACTTCACTGGAAGCTGTATTATCACAAAAATTTAACGAGCAAAACAACGTAGTATCGAAAGTCCAATTTAGCATATATAGCAGTTGGTGATACAAGTTAGCATATCATTAAGTGACATTGAGATATGAGCCAAAAGTGTATATATATATATTAATTTCGTTAGGTATATATTGTAAATTTTATATACTAAGTTCTAATCTTATTCTTTACAAAAAAAATATATAATAGTTTGAGACTGTACACTTCTGAATCAATTAATGTAAGATTGGGTCAGTATTCTCGATAAATGATCAGTTTAAAATGGCTGAACATAAAGAATAATGACCGAGTTCGTATATATTGAAAATGAAACGCTTGTAGAGACCACTATTAAAAAACTGACATTTGTATAATTATTATGTATTGGTGGGCACGTTTTTTTATTGCTAGTGTATGTATATAACTGTCCAATTCACGCTTATAGTCAATATAATCGAACAATAAGTTAATGAAAGAAGTGTTTTTTCTTTTGATAAGCCAATTAATACATTGTACAATCAATTTCAGTCATTCAGGAATACTTTATTTGTATTTATAACAATTCTGGATGTAGTACTTGATATTTAACTTGCTGAATCTGCCTCCACGTGCCAGATCTGTAAGGCACAGACTATTACGATGTCAACAACACATTATCCAAAAGCACTAAAAGACTATCGAAAGCTTATGGAGGAGCTAAAAGAGGGGCTAAAAGAGATATAGCTTCAACAATAAGTTATATACCAGGTGGAGAACTCTGGAAGAAAGGTGCAGAGTAGGTGGATAAAGCATCTATCTCATGTTGGGGAGACAACAGTCTATTACTGTCATTATGTTGCTTAAAAATGTTGATGTTTGCTGATCAACTAGCAGATTTATATTATCAGACTGAAATAATAAAAAGTGATAATAACAACTTTGACTTATCAAAAGGAAATTCACTTTATAAAAAAAACTAGCTCAAATCATTAGAATACCTTTTTACAAGCTACACATATACACATTTCTCTTCAATAAAAGCGGTGTAAAATAAAAAAAAGAACTGCATTTCAATGAACACTGTTAAGCCGCAAAATAAATGCACCACAAACTTTATATAGTTTGTAAATAAAGGTATTGATGTTTTGCAAAAGAAATATCTCAACTTTTATTAAAACGGATACAACAGTATTATCTCAAAGTTAACTATTCGGATATTCAAAGGTGAAATGTTAATAAAACTTACACGCATATTTTTTCATAAAATAAAATGTGAGTGACAAAGGATGAAGTGAGAGGATTTTATAGAAGGGCAAAGACTGGTATAATTTTAAATCGCGTTAATTGTAGAGATACTGAACGTCTTAATACATTTTGTGTATTTACAAAATTTGTTATTAACATGCGTAAAAACCATTTCGAACGAAATTTGACGTTAGATTTGTATTGAATCGTGAGTATGGCAAATTAACTTGCAAATTAGGCGTGCTGGCAATGCAATATACTTAGCGGCTCGAGCGACACAGAGGCTAGTATTTAGTAATTTCTCCAATGCCAACTCAATAGTTTCTATTAGAAAATTATTTCACTCACTTTTGAATCAGTCATCTTCTCACGAGCTTCTTATAAAGGGTGTGCCGCTGACCAGTTTTTGCCATAAGGAATAAATCATAGTCTCGCGCTAGTGTAAAACTTGTTTTGACTCGCAATCTCAATATAAAAAGTATAAAATTAACAAATTTAAAACAGTTCTTGATCAAGGTATTTTACACCGCTAAATAGCCTCATATGTTGGCTAGTATGTGCATCTGAGAGGAATTCCTTAGCCTTAAGAGCCGCATAATCCGTTCAAAAATGTTAATATATATTATAAATATTAAGTGGTAGCGCTTTTGCCACCCTATCATTCTTATGCCTGTTATATACTATTAGGGGGGAGTGGAAATGACTAAAATGTCAATTTTTAGAGAAAACAAAGTTGTAATATTTATATTCCATAAATCTAGTTATAAATATTGGTTTGTAGCATTAAATGAAGAACTCACCAGTTTTTTAAAACGGTCAAAATTTCCCAAAAAAGACTGGCTTAATCCAGGATGGAATAGATCTGATTCGTGATCTTCCACTCAGATATCCGCAGTATTTAACAAAGGAGTAGGGGGTAACATATCTAAGCAAAGCATTCTTTTGAGCATTTTAAGTGCGAAGCAGTTTTTAGAATCAATTTAGAGTGAAGTAGGTAAAATATGACAATTCGTTTATATACACGTATATAAGAAATATAATTCTCAAGTGTGATTCCCAAAAAAATAAGAGTAAAAAGAATAAGTAATGCCACAAGGAACGTACAGAAGATATTTGAAATGATACAGGTTTGTTCTTCTGTCTTATTGATAAGATTCAATTACAAAAACACCTAGCTGTAAACACCTCACTTATAGTAAAAAAATCTGGCTGGTTTTTCACATTTTTTGTTGAAAAGAACTACAATCACTTGAAAAATACTAACAATGAAGTTTGTTTTCTTTAAAATAAATCATAACCACTCCTGTTTTTAGAATAGTGCCTAACATTTTACTATATTAGACTTTTAAAACTTTTATAGCGTATACCTTTTTTCTGTACCTCAAAATACATCTATGAATTTTTTTAAATGAATATATATAATATATCAATTTGTGATCGAAAGCATACCAATTTAATAAACGAAAACATATCATTAGATACATATCAAATTTTAATGTATAAAATATCGTTTTGTGAACGAATACATATCAGAATGTTAATCGGAAACATACCACTAGATACATATCAACTAATGTAATATTTACAAATAAAAAGTGTGAAAACAGACGTGCTTTTGACCTCGCTTATAAGGTAAAACGATTTTTTGTCCGAATTTACTTCAGAAAATAAAAAAAGTTCATTCTAATAATTTTAATAATGAAAACTGTAAATAATAGACAATCGTCTAAGTTCCATTAGATCAAGGTCATCTTTTTAAAGAGTTGAATCTATACTTTTTAACAAAAACTCGACAATTATACGCTGGTAAAAAGCACTACTGTTTAAATAGCATATTTAATTTTCTATTAAAATAAAGGCTAATTGTTAAATGGTACCTATATTTTGTCAGTGTTACGCTTATGAAGCTGTTGTAACATAAATTGTTATTAATTGTCTTAGGTATGATTTCGTTTCTGCTATTTACCGTCTAGCAAGTAGTAAATTCGGCCTTGGAACCTTTAGTGTTTAGTTACAGATATATTATATGTTATCTTTCATTCTAAACAATAACAATCGCGAATTTGGAGGTGTCGGAAATACTTTGTAAGTTCGAATTTACGATTTAAGTAAAAATAAGACCGGCACTTTGAACTGTCACCTTCGCAAACAGGTTTTTTGTTATCTCCTTTTGTCAATGATATGATCGCGGGTCACAGTAGACAGGTTGCTATTTGAAGAAGCAGTCAAGTATAATAATTATGTGACCGTATTGTCAGCCGCTGCTTCCTGGTGCTACTTCTAGATGCTGAAGCAGGGAAGGTAGGCTCTCATTCCCACAGGCCTGTCTAAGATCGTTAAAATATTCCAAGGCGGAGTTTTCAGTAGTTGTGATTGTTGTATCATTTCCTCTACAAAGTTCTTCCGTCTGAGTCATTGTTCTTACAGAGCAGAAGAAGCTTACAGAAGCAGAGTACCTACGTGAGTAGGTATAAATCGTAGAGTTCACTGCAGATGCTTCCTCAGGTCGATAACTGTGTTCAATTGCCTCTTACCCAGTTTCAACAGCAAGGATGAGAGTTCCTTGTCTACCTCATTCAGTAAACTCTTGTTATGGAGGTGTCCTTGTGTGAACCTTCATCTCCACGATATGATCCCGTACCTATGAAGTCTCCTTTAGAACCTTCTTCAGCTAACTTGTCTGCCATTTCATTACCAGCAAGGTTTGTGGTGTAAATATATTTGTTTTAATGTCTACATAGTCTGTTTCTGATCTCAAACGTTTTAATAATGTCATTGTGTGATAGTTTTCCGAATGGTAATTAAAATCAATGGAATATCATGTAGCATCTAAACTCGGTTAACATATTTTAAATTACGTTCTTTGATCTGACTGATGTAGCATTATCAAACTTAAATGAAATTACTAAATCTAGTCAAATATATAACATTATCTAGCTACACCGTTCTGTTCGTGACACGTAATCAGAACACATTATACTATAAAAGCATCCTGGACGGAAACAAAAGGATGAAATACAAAAATGAATATAGAGGTCGAGAAACACTTACAATCGTGAAGGTTTGACAAGTGAAAAATTAATGAACACAGCATCGGTGTCATTTAATGTTTTATCAACTTTAGCTAGATGATCGAAAATTTTATCTTTCTTTTTCCAGTGGTATAAATATACAAAGCGCCTTTCTATTAGGCCAAAAATTACATAAGATTTTCATTAAGCGTCATATATACAGGTTGTTCCACATTTTTATTACATTTTTGTTTCGTAAAACCCAATTTTCCAAATGGAAGACCTTTTCCTTTATAATTTCATCCACTCAAACGTCTACAAAGTATTTTTGACAACCTTTTTGTAAAGTGTAAATGAAAATATTGTAAATTTGTAGCAAAGTATAAATATGAAGTAGAAAAATGGACATAAACATATATTTTGTTCATTGTTTGGAATAAAAGAATTAGTTTGGTAAAATTGGAGAAAGTAGAGTGCCAATCAATGTTGATATAAAGCTTTGACATTTCAGTAAGTTGGACCACGATGTTTTGCTGGTTGTCTAGATATAGACCAAATAACGAATGTAATCTGCTTCATAGGTGTTCTTGACGTCTTGTATGAGATTATATAACAATAACTTAATCTGAGCTTCTGAAAAACCATATCGTGGTCCATCTTATCAGTAGTTATATATACAAAATACATATCTATATAAAACTGCACACATATCATAAATGTGACTTCAGCTGTCCAGTCCAATAATTAATTAGAGTTAAAAGATAAACTTGGAAAATAAAAACGTTTTATACTTATACATATTTCTCTGATGTATTTTTTAAAGATGTACATTCGGAAGAACTGCGTATTATCACAAATTTGTCTCTTGGTGTGCCTGCGAGACAAATTTATTAAATCGTGATGCATCACATTTTATCTAAAATGGAGTAATTTTTGATAAACTTCAACACAATATCAAAATGGACGCTTTGAACTTTGAAGGCTGACAGATAGTGAATATTTTTAGCAGTAAGCTTTGAATTTCTTTTTCCGAAAGTTCTATTGAAATTAGAATACAATGTACAGGGTATTTCTATCGCAATAATAAGAAAAAAGTATCTAAAAAAGTTCTTGATTGATTGAATGATGAACACTTTAAGAGTAGATAACTACACTCTCACTTTCAAAAGTATTGCACCCCCCCTGTATCTTAGCGAAATTTGTAGAAATAAATACTCTATAAAAGTATTTTGCTGATAAGAAGAACTTGTTTACACTATACCACAAAAAACGTGTTTTGGATCGTGTAAATTCCGATCTGGTAAAAAATGCCTGTTTCTGCTTATCAGTTTATATTGTTAGTTGGTACTAATAAGTTGTATAAACGTTAAAAATGCCTAGAAATGAGTTGTCTGCTTTTGATAGGACTCGAATTATTGCTCTGTGGCAAGAAGGGTTGTCTCGTCACCAGGTAGCCAATAGGCTAAATTTTGTGAGATCTACGGTTAGCAGGACCATTAGACGCTATGAAGAGACTGAGGAAGTGAATAGTAGGCCTCGAACTGGCCGACCTACTGTTAGTACTAGACGAGAAGATAGGTATATTGCTCAATTAGCCCGCAGAGAACGATCAGTCACTGTACCATTACTAAGATCTCAATTCCAAAGAACGTTTAATCGCGTGATCTCGACCGCAACAATCCGTCGAAGAGTTTTGGCGTCAGGATTGAAGCGCAGAAGGCCTTTAAGGGTGCCTTTGTTAACTGCTCGTCACCGTACCGCTCGATTGCAGTGGGCAAGAGCTCATCAACATTGTTTATTGCCACAATGGAGGAACGTTCTTTTCTCAGATGAGTCCAGGTTTGGATTAGTGAGTGATGACTATCGGGAAAGGGTTTGGAGGGAGACAGGAGGACAAAATAGACTAGCAACTGCCATAGGTGTTGCCCCTTATCGTGGCGGAACGCAAATGTTTTGGGGTGGTATCAGATTTAATGGGAGAACACAACTCCTTCATATTCCAGGAACAATGACCGGTGCATATTACCTGCAAAACATCATTAATGCTATCGTTCAACCATTACGTAATGCAATCGGAGCCCAGTTCATCTTTATGGACGATAATGCCAGACCCCATCGCACCAGAGCCGTTCAACAAGCCTTGGACAACGGAAACATTGCAAGATTGGAATGGCCGGCAATGTCCCCTGACCTGAATCCCATAGAGCATGTGTGGGATTATGTCTCAAGAGCCATTTTTAACCGAACTAACCCCCCAAGAAACACGCAAGAGCTTATTGTTGCGGTTACAGGGGAATGGGACAATATTCCACAGGCAGTGATTAATAATTTGATTATTGGCATGCATAGACGCGTTGATGCATTGATAAGAAGTAGAGGTGGAAATACTAAGTACTAAATTTATTATAACATTCATCCTTTTTCCGTTTTTTTCTGAAAATATTATTTTTGTATTTTCAAATTTTTCCATTTCAATTTTAATTTTCTGTTAAACCAACCTGTGTTATTCCAGTAAATAAATTTGTACGATTTTAATGTATGGTTTTAAGTAATATTTAACATGATGGGATTAAAATTAAGAAAAAAATAGATATAATCCCAATATAGGGGGGGTGCAAGACTTTTGAAAGTGAGTGTATTAGCAATCGATTTTTGCTTCATACTCTAAAACAGTCTGGAACTGGAAACAATCCATTAAGAAACTAGCAAGACACACATGGGTCTAGGCATGGCATAATGGATAATGGAAATACAAACTTATCAGCCTAATGGGTACTCCAGGCCAAAAACAGGCAAAAAGGTTATCAGGTTATAGACCTAGATCCAGAAAAATTAATTTAGTTGTAATGTATTCAAGAATTAAGTATTATTCATAATACAAAAAGCTATTGGGATAAAAATATAGATCTGTCAGTCATGAATAATTATACAGTTAACTACAAAAGTGTTGAATCTGATGCATCAGTAAAAATCTGCTTTAATAAAATGTGTATACAATTTAAAATTTTGAAATGAATTCGTTGATAATCATTTTGAAATGCCCCATCTTTTCGACAAGAATATATTTTCAACAAAAATAGTTGTTGCTATACTATTTAAGTATACAAACAAAAAGGGGGCTCTTAGTTGAAAGCTGTGTTTGATACTAGACTGCTAGAAACTGTCAATACGTAGCTTAAGAATTCCTTATTTTCATCAACTTTATGTTCTGTAACACTCAAGTTACTCAATAAATAGGAGATAAAGTTATTTATTCAAAAAAAGATCTTTTCGTTAACAACAGAAAAAAAAAACTTTGTTTCAACTGTAGTATATTTTAACTTTTATTTTGTGATGTAACTTTATGGTTACAGCTTATATTCGTTCGCCATTTTGATGTGATAAAAATATACTCTTCTAGAGTGGATAGCTCACCATTTTGCAGAGGACGAGTAGATTAATTGGGCAAACGCACTGAACATTTCACACAAGATTTAACGATATCAATCACATAGATACATTCTTACGACCAGTGTAATAATATTATTGTTTAATTAAACAAAAATTTAAAACTAATATAATAATATTAGATGAATAGAAGTAACAAACAACAAATAATTATTTGAAGAACTTGACCTCTTATTTTCGTTTCATAAACTTAAATATAATGTCTTCATTACCATCACTGGCATTGCCTTAGATGCATATGTTACTTGTCATTGAATTCCAGCCAAACAGTTATGAATGGTAATAAAATTTGTTGTTTATATTGCTGTTTGGTCTTTAAATTCAACGAAATGTCTAAATTAACTCTTATTATTTTACAATAATAAATGGCAAAGAAGAACTTTCACATGAAAAATGCTTAGTGGTAGTACCAAAGACAGATTCAATAAATATTTTTAAAGTGCCCCTTGAGCAATAAACAGTGCAAGACTGCTTAATTTTATGTTTGCTTGGTTCAAGTAGGGTCTGAAATCTGTAATGCAACCAACAGGTATCGTAATTTCCAAGTCATATAAAAGGTATGTCAGAAAATATGACCTTAACCCAATAGTAAAATAATTGTATTTGGAACCAAATATAGAAAATAGAAAATCTCTCTTACTTAAATTTAAAAATAAACTTCCAGAATTAGATATTTCTCTCTGCCAACAGTCATCCTTCCTTCCCATATATAAACATTTAACAGTATCTGCATCACGACAAAAACATCTGTGCCTAAAAATGCCCATCCAAATTACAAGAACGATCGCGCAACTTCGGTTATGTTATACATCATCCTTAAAGTTTACGTACAAAGTCTGTACCTATCAGATAAATCCTAATGAGATCTGCACAATTTGTAACCAGAAGGAGTTGGAAACGATTGAGCACATTCTTTTTGATTGTCCAATATATTGTAGTATGAAACAATCCACCTTAAATTACCTAGCCGATATCAATGCTGCAGCTGGTTCACTGAATAATATTACAATAAATTCAGCTAAAGCAATTCATTCATTTGGAATGTTCTAAAACTCAGAGCCTTTATTATAAATGAATAACTAATATTTATTTTATCATTGTAAACAGGTTTATACAGGGTGATTCATAATTAATGGGCCAAATTGTAAATCTACGTTCAGAAGGCCAAAATGATAATATTTTCATTAACAATATTGTGTCTTAGTCTGCTCCTTACTGAGGTACAGGATGTTAAAGTGAAAAAAATAAAATAGATTTTTGTTAATAGATCAGCCACTTTTCTACATAATGACTTGAAAATTGGGTATGAACTAGTTTTTCTAAGGGTGAACAAGAATGTGTGAGAGGATTTGGGTTAACTCTTAGATGTCGCCACATGCGCCATATGAATTAGATGAAATCAGCTACAAATTCTTTATCGCTTATTATTTTACAGCTTACTTATTTAATTTGGATAGCCCCATCATTTCTGTAGAAAAAAGCTAGACTTCTTTGATCTTCAAAATATTAACGATTTTGGAGATATTTGAATTTTACTAATTCACTACACTAAATTTCACGGTGGCATTAATAGCATTAATATGTTAAGACACAAGCATGCCATGTAGAATTAGTATAAGAGAGGCCTTTAGAGCAGTGGAACAATATACAGGTTGTCTCATTAAAATTTCTAAAAATTATACCACGAGACCCGAAACGTGACATTATAGCAGAGTAGCTGATTGCTTAAAATATGTAATACTACGTACGGTTTATAACTGCCAAATTTTAATATTGTAATTCAAATAGTTCTGACCAAAACCTCATGGGACACCCTCTATAATATAAGAAACGAAAATAATTCAGTACAAATGAAATAATCACATGTCTGTAATGTTTTTGTTTACTTTTCGTCAACATAATTAAACTTTTTTAATAAATAAACTAATATTACTACACCGAATGCAAAATGGTAGACCTATGTAGTTATATATTTATAAATGGCTGTTATAACCGGGGCTAGGCCGTTATTTCTTTCCGCTTGTCATTGTTTTAATGTTTAAAATAAAAAAAAACCCGGTTGCTCTGAAGAGTCAATATTAAATAGTAAAAAAAAAATTAGTTTGTAAGGAAAATAGACTATATATATGCATATATGTAGCTTAAAATGATGTCATATATATACGTAGGCCTATCTTATACACACTAAAAAAAATTATTAGTTTTTTACATTTTCAAATTTATTTTGTTAACTTTGTATGTACGTATATGAACACTAAAGTGAATCGTTGATATATTTATGTTACTTTAATGAACTTTTTATAATTTATCTGTCCCCTAATAAATTATGTATATTCCCATAACATGATTTTATTAATAATACCTTTTCCAACCACCAGGAGTGAACAAAAACTGCGATTATCAAACTTCCAGATGATGTAGAAGTGGGAAATTGACCCAGATTATTTATCTGAGCTAACCCCAAGTAAATGAGGAAGTCGAACTCCTAGTAGAAGAACCTAATTTGTCCGTTTGAGCAATAATTTCTCTGCAAAATTAAAGACCCGGAACCAGCCCCCAACGACGAATGATACTCAGACAAGTCAATACAAGTTCCCCACCGCTTAAAAGCAAGTAAGCATCGAAATTCTGAGCCATCCTCTAGTCCAGTCACGACTTTTAATACTGAGATGCATGGTCAAAGGTAACAGTCCCTAGAAAATGCAGTCAATGCCTTCAAAAACTTCATTTTGAATGTACCAACAAAGAGAGTGGAATGATATCATACAATTTTTTATTAATATTTCATTTTACTTACATACAGTTGATTTTACCTCATTCTTTTTATATAATAGACATTAAATGCGCACGTTATATGTATCTAGATCTCACAAATCCAGCTTTATCTGGTAAAAGGTCGGTTTAAAGAGATTAATCGACTGGTTACTTTTCTGTTACTCAAAAATAATTGAATTGAACAAAAAGGGCAAGAATTTATTTATCTAAGTGGCAATAGATCACCAACATAATTCGTTAGTCTTTTTATTTCCAGTGGCGTTACATAGTTTTTCTGTCTCCAAAAGTATACCATGAAATTTCATAACTAGGAAAAGCAATATCCTTGTGGAATTCAATGGTCGTCCTTATGGATATGGGGAATGTGTTAATTTAGTTTAAAGCAGAACTTTCAATTCAGTAGAAAGTTTTGAATCACGCTAGAAAGTTTCTGTCTACGCCTCATTGTTTTAATTTCGTTGAAAGATTAAATCGCCATACATAGTGGAAGATATCTACAACGAGATGATTAGTATCAAAAGTTTCATTCAAGGAGGGTTCTAAACTAACTAGGATCGGATGGGTCCATTGTGAGATGCTAAAAATAAAATTAAAGATTATTAAGAGTCCATCCATAAGTTACATCACATGTTAAAGAGGGAGAAAAGTAAAAACTCAATCAGCAGTACAGTTCTTTGATTTTACAGAAGAAATCTTGGGAGGAGCTCAACAGCCCAGGCACTTGAATTGAATCTTTGTATCAATATCCATGTTATCTACCTACTTCGTGTCATCTATTTAGGCCACCAGTTTATCTGGAGGAATCTTCCGTAGTTGTGATGCTTGTGTTATTTCCTTGTAAGTTTTCTAACATATTATATGACCACCTCTCGATACAAATGTCACTACCCTCTTTTTGGAAGCACTTGGTTCGTCTTGGAACACCCAAACAGCCCACTGGCTCATAAGAGTAAATCCAATGCTCTAATTGCTTTCTGTACTTTCGTCAACAGATGCGGTATCCATCCGAGAAATTGAGTTTTTCCCAGTAAATTTTTTGAATGGTGGTCTTTGAAATGCTCAATGATGTTCCAATTTCACGGTATGTGACATGTCCTTGTTGGATCACCTTACGTTCAACATCGACCATATACCAACGAGAAATTCTTGGAAAATTATGCAAAAATTATTGTGCGTTTAATTTGTCGGCTTAATTCCATTTTTCTACTTATCCTTAGGCCAGTCGGTATGGGTCATTTTAGACCAAAAGTACATGTAATTAACAATACGGCTGATTTTTTATAAGTACCTTGAAGTATGTAGATTAATATAAAAAAAGTTTACCAGTCTATCGATTTCCCAAATTATAAAAAAAAATCAAAAAACTTTTTTTTTCGACATTTTCCAATATTTCGCGCTGGGTGGAAGGTGGAGAAGAATAAAGAATACCACCGTGTAGGGAAAGTGTTCTGCAATAAAAACGGTCTCTTGCGTTTTTTTCGTCCGATAAATGGTTTGTCCGTAAAAAATTCGATAAACTAAGTATGTGTTCCGCATCCGCGCGACTGCTGCACGGCGGAAAAAAATATAAATATTCAATCAGAATTTTTTTTCAATCATTGGTGAGAGTTGAGGCTGTAAATAATAAATAAAGGGTGATAAATTAATTTTCACATATCTTTATTGGAAAAATGTATGATAAAAATGATATCTTAAAATTATATATTAATCATCTTTTATACATTTCCACTATATACATTTTGTTCGTTAAATATTAATCTTCATATAACATGATTATCAAATTTTATTTTGAAAAAATAAAGAAGATTCCTACCCGAATCTAAAAAAACTGCTATTTTCACTTATACTACAAAAAATCATTGAATCCAAAAATGTATGTGAATTAATTAATTTTGTAATTATAGATTCTTGATCTTAGAAGTTTCCCCAACATTTCTACGCAAACCCCATTAAAATTACTTCAGTTTTATCAAAGTTACAGTATTTAATATATATATTTTCTTGTAAATTCAAGATTCCTAAAATTTACAAAATAATGAAAAGTGCCGTATTTCGTAATTAGGAAAAATTAATTATCCGTAAATTTTATCTATGGAACAGACCTCCTAAATAACAGTTTCCATCCTTCGAAAAATTGTTTCAATGCCACCTTATTATATAATATATTTTTTATTGAGATACTTGGTTTTTTATTAGAATATAATATTTATATTATATATGAGTAATTAGCTAGAAATGATTATGTGCTATGACAAAAAAAATGCCATCCTAAAGCCGACTCTTTCCTCTTCAAAACGCCGTATTACAATTATTTATATCTACATTATAACTGTACAATAGTTTATAATGTACTCCGCCGCGCTTCAGAAAATAGAGTCGCGCGGATGCGGAACACATGCGGTACAGCTCTGAACGAATACTTTCGACCCCTGATACAACACTCAAAAGACAACCCTCGTATGGTAATTTGATTGAGTCGTATCGTGAATTTTTGTTGTTTTACTTATCTTTGGAATAATCTGAAGGTTAATTCGTTAGAAACTCGTTATGAAAAACTCTGGGCTGTAATAAAAATGAACTGCGCAAATTATTGCTTTGTAACGATGTTTCAGGTTTATGTGAAATTTTGAACATTCCGCAGATGATTTAACTTTTTAAAAGTGGAAAAAAGCCAGAACAAAAAAGAATAATCGCATTAATCTTTCTAAATTGAAACAATAGGTGGAATTTCGTTTCTTCAGAGACCAATATATTTTCTGTTAAATTTCTTTCAACCCCCGGAGAGCATACACGCACCAAACATTTAATAATCCACTTAACAAAGCTTCTCCAGAAGCGGATCTTACTTAAACTGGGCAACTTATAAGAAAAAAAATTATTGTGAGTATAACTTTCTATCATCCATGATTCCATTAAAGTGACATTAAAAGCGAAATTAATATCTAAAACAATTTATAAGACTTGTCAAAGCAACGCTTGAAAAAACTAATATAATTATTAGTTACATACTTTAGAACAACCCTGTATAACAATCGGTCAAGAGAAAAAGGGGATGGAGTTTCTATTACTACTTTTAAGATACACAAAATAAAAAAAGATCCCCTTTAATAAAGCTGCCACTGTTTCTTATCAGATATTTAAGAACCGTGATAAAATATTGGAATAATTCTATTGAAGTGCTAAACTCCCATATAAAAGTCTATATACATCATTCCAAACTGACAAAATAATAACACTCTTCTACCACCCCATCTAACCACCATAAATTTATAGGTAATATTTTTAAAGGGAATATACCAAAAGGCTTTCAACATATACGAGGTGAAGTTCTTTCATTCTCATGTTAACAGTCGCTTTTTAGATACCCTTAGGTTACTCCTCTTATTTTATGTAGTTTATGAGAAGATTTTCAATGGATACCCTTGTGGTACGATCCAAAAGGTCACCAATTCATATGAACTAAAGGCTTTGGGCAAGACGTGGATTTTTAGCAAAGGTCAGATGAGAAAACTTAGGAAGGTAATACTGTATCAATCACATTGTATAATGCTCTTTACGTCAGGTTATGTTTGAGCGACCGGGGGTCGCGACGCAAAAGATCTGACCGTTACGTTACGATATGTTACGTTGCTTAGTTATGTGCCTTGCTTGCGTGCGTGTGCTCTCTTCTGAGTCTCTCTCTCGTTTACGAAGCAGCGATTCATATGCTTCGGCCGGGAATCGAACCCGGGCCGCCCGCGTGGAAGGCGAGCATTCTACCACTGAACCACCGATGCTATATTAAAATTCTATGCAAATCTGGTATTCGCAGTGCTAGTTATCTACTTGAATTTGTTCGGATAAATGTTTACTATTATTTCCATAATTTTTTTTTGCGCGATTGATCTTTTTTGTTTATTTACAGCATCGGTTGTCAGGACGGTAGGTTGTGTTTACTGGTTTCTAAAGTTAAACACGTCGGTAAGTGATTTACTTACCGTTCAGACGTCAAAAAGTGATAAATATATTTTAAACTGATCGAGAAGTATAAATGTCACTTTTGACATTTCGTTCATTTCGAAGAAATTTAAATTATTTTATTCGGAATTTATTTCAATACGATCGCGCAAAAAATGGTATAAACATCTCGAACGTTAAGGGTAATTACAACGTTTGCATGTAGATTCGTCTCGTAAAATTGGACAAAATGATATGAGGATTAAGGGGTATAGCACATTTACTTTTCGAAATACAGGGTGTAGAAATTTTGAAAACTTTCGATAACTTTAAAATGGATGGATAAATTGATTTGACATTTGGCAGGTTGTTTTTAAATGTAAAAGGGCATATTTTGATAGAAATAGTAGTTTGTGCATCTAGTGTGGATATGATGGCCATATCGCACAAGTACGAAGTACGAAGAAAAAATCCAGAAATTAAACATTTCTATAAATTGTAATATAACTTCAAATTGAAAATTTAACAATTCAATTTTATGTTTCCACTAATTTTTTAGGGGTGAACGTACAGTTCTCGACTGTCCAATTTGTATAATGCTACGGTTTCCCTTTTTAAATATACGATGCTGTTATAAGTAGATGTTGCCAGTCGGACTCCCTCATGAAGGGTACCGTACCATTATGTATAATAATGAATATTCTGCTAAATATTTCAAACGTCTACCTGTTGTCGTTATTAATATCCAGTAGAATAATTATTTAAAAATAAAATTAACAATAAAAAAAAACTTCTTCACGGGGAATCGAACTCGGGTCTACCGCGTGAGAGTCTGATTTGCTTACTACTCGACCACCGAGGAATATGCAACTTGTTTATCTATAACGTCAGATGTATTACATAATTTTTGCTTAAAAGGAACTAAAGTTCCTACCGTGTGTACCGCGACACGTTCTACCTTTTTTTTAAATTGCACAATATTTCCAGACCCAACCTCGTACATGGGATTGAATACACCATCTAGTCTCTACATGGAACAGCTCAGGAGCACATAAATTGTATTTTCATTTTGTATTCCGCATGTATTCAACCCTCTGTCCTCCTTAGATCCCTCTTGGTCCCTTATTTCAGCAGGAACTATAGTGAGCGAAAACTAAATTTCATTGAGGTATAAATTGTATTATCTTCTTTATCTTTTTGCCACTTTTCCTAGCATGTCTTGGACAAAAGCAGTGGTTTGGATTTGTGAAGAGTTTTTATATATTTTATTTATATACATATATTGATTTTAGTACTTTTCTTAAACATAAGAAGTTACAGACTGAGGAATTATTTTATTTATTTTTGTTCCAAACAATAGGGGAACAAATGAAGAAGTGATAAAGTAATATTGACAAAACACAAGTGTATACAATATACATGGAACAGGTTCCATGAAATCTGAAAGCCGATATTGAAATTCTCGGCGATCAATATACAGACCTTATTTATGCTAAGCACAACTGGATCTAATTATTCTAACACGTCTGTAAAGTTAGTATGAAAGAAAAATTCACCAAAGACACTACGTTCTAGTTAACAAATTTAGTCAAAGGATGTGAAACAATGCGGAACAGCTCTAGTGTTCCATAGTAGTTGTATATTTTGTACTTTATAGTAAGATTAGTGTAATACCTACCGCAGATTTCATAAATATGTAAAAGCAAACAATTTTGTTCTTTTTCCATATTAATAAAAATCATCAAAAGCAAGGTGATTTTATTAAAATGCATTTTAAATGGAACCTATCTTCTTTATTTTTCAGTTTCGAAGACTTACTATGCTATTCATGTATCGGGTATGAATGAGAAGTTCGTTAATTTCTGTTTTAATATTCATCAACAAAAAAAACAACAACATAAATTACCTAATATTAATAGCTTACCAAAAATTGTCGAAATCATGAAATAAAAATTCGGGTCACATTAATTTATCAAACGAATAGGTCATCCTTTAATACTAATGAGTATAAACATCGAAAAAACATATGTTTAATAACTTCCGGTAACATTTCTAATGACAGTGTTGTATTAAGCATAAGAGCGCTTTCAGACGAGACACATTGTGGCCGGCCACTAGTGTCTGAAAAGAATCCATTAATATAAATAGACGCATTCACACGAGACACAGATAAGAAATAATGTATTTCTAGCCGCACGACT
>CAJUYG010000062.1:406807-417842 GCA_910591675.1 Galerucella calmariensis | reverse complement strand
AGAAACAATGTATTTCTAGCCGCACGATTATTTTCAGACACTACAGATACTAGTAGCCGGCCACAAAGTGTGTAGTCTGAAAGCGCTCTAAATATAAATAGACGCAATCACACGAGACACAGATAAGAAATAATGTATTTCTAGCCGCACGATTATTTTCAGACACTACAGACACTAGTAGCCGGCCACAAAGTATCTCGTCTGAAAGCGTTCTAATGTCTTTTTAGCTACGCGATTCTTTTCAGACACTAGTCAATTTAAAATTCAACCAAATCAATAATATGCTCCAAAATGAATGTAAATTTCACCGATTACGGATCTGTTACTGTACTATGAGGGAATTATAAACTTTTATCACTAGATTCTTAAGGAATAGTCAACAGAATATTGTGAAACATTCTTTACGAGCGGTGTTATAGTCTATTTTCATGTACGAGAGAATAATAAAACTTAATTTTTAAGTGTCACTTCAATTTCCGTTCTACTAACACGTGTTCGTGTAGTACACCTGTAGTAACCTAAGACAGTTTACCCCAATCAGGGAAATATTTTTTAAATTCAATGTAATTTTAAATAATTTTATCATTGTGACGTTGATGTGTTGTCGACCTTTAATTAGGTTTGTTGTATCATATACCTAACGAGTATAGCACTGAAAATGGATATTTAAAAAAAAAATTTCACACAGAATACAACAATGTTTTCTTGACCTAATGTTTAATGCAAAACGTTCTTTTTAAATATTATTACAGAATAAGCCAAATATTTCTTAAAACTTTCATAAATGCTCCTGAGTTTTCGGTCTTTTGAATTTACTGTGTGGACCTTTACCTTGTGGAATCTACTCATATTCTTTTTTAAATAAAACTAACTGTTCCTAAAGAATTCTGATATATTTAATTATATTAACAGGATATTTTTTTAAAATGAAACGCCGCAAATTTGTTGTGTGGGACACAAATATTTTGTCCATTTGGTGGACCCAATGTGGCTTGCGTCAACTTTGGTTAAAAAAACTTGAGAGGTGTCAAGGGACACCCGGATGGAACGAAGTTCCTTTCGATTAATTAGTGAAGGAATTGTACATATACATACACACACCGAAACATTTATATATATATATATATATATATATATGTACTCTGTCTGTCTATTCTTTCATACACGTCATAGATGCAAACACAACAACAGAGTGTATATATATATATACTCTCTCGACTTCGTAAACACAACAGCGTATAGGTTAGAACACGCACGGCTTGCTAAATACATACGTTCTGAAATTGTAATATTAAAATATGATTTGTTTTTGAATTTATTAAAATTATGAAGCGTATACTTGATAAACACACAAAATGTGGAGATTATGATGCGTATGACTTGGTTAGCACAATAATAAAGAGAGGTTATAGTGCGTACCTACTTGCTAAAAATACAAAAGCATTTATTATTATTATCTGTATATAATCGCACATTGCAGCATGTAATACCTTTCTTAGCATCTAATACGCATGAGAGCTCATGGGAGCATGTGTTGAATGCCTTGATATAGACGCGTAGGTTGATGGCTCGCGCCCGTATTATGGTGAAAATTTTTTCAATTTATTTGCTTTCTATAAGAGAGAAAGATGCAGACAGAGAAACACGCGGCGCCGCACAGCTTACAATAGCTTCCTATATCAAAAAGTGTCGTGACAACTTTTGGTAAGAATTTTATCCGTCTAGCCTCCTTTCACAACGCGCGATAAGGAACTTCGTTCCAAAAATTGTATCAGAGCGACATTGAAAAATCTGGTCAAAAACGTATCATTTACACATTCTTCACTAAATAATACCCATGTCATCAACTTTTTTGAATTAAGCGTACCTAAACATTCTTGCTAGTTATTGTTTTTCAATGCTTTAAAATGATGAATATTAGGCAATACTGATCTAGTCCAACTCTGTAAATTAATGATATACCTATAAATTTAAATTTATGGAGTCTAATTTCCTTTTAAGTATATTCATTTCAAGTTCAATAAATAAATATTTAATAGGTATGTTAAATCCATAGTTTTTTTTATTTTAGTAATAATTCCTTAAGCTGTCAACAAACTGATAAAAATAATTGTAAGTTAATTGAAAATTAATGTTTCATGCTAAAAATGCATTAGGTTTATTGTTTAGAACATTTCTGTATAAATATTGGTCAAATGTTGATTGAAATTAGATAGAAACATGATAGCACCTGGGACAAAAGCTTTATACTTCATACCTCTCAAATAGACGTTTGGTACAAGATGAATGTGACTTCTTCCAAACAAAGTAATAACGAAAATTAAATTTAATATTGATGCAAAAAAAGGCCTGGATTCGATTTATTAACGGGAGATATATTAAAACATCTTTCAAGAAAAGCACACCCAGCAACAGCACGTAATTCTTGCACTACAGAGAGTACGTAATTTAATAAAAATGTATCCTACTCATTATCTTTGTTGACGTGTGACGAAAAGAGTGAATTTTTCTCCGTGCAACATAATTTTACAGCATATAATTCAATGAAACATACATAAATGCAATAAAATAAAAGAATAAAAATAAAATTATAGATTCTCGATCTTGCTATTCTCTTTCGATCTTCTAAGAGTAGATATTTCATAAAACGGTCGTTTCGTAAAACGAAACAAGCAGCGAAAAGGCTTTTGTCTATAAATTATTTATTATACTCTTATATTGGGTATCTGTGTTCAACGTGATATGGATTTTAATGAAATGAATCAATATTGGAGGTATAATATAATAACTTACCGAACGGTTGAGTTTATAGTTTTGTTGGCATTTTATATTGATTTTGGAATACGGTTTTAAACTAATATTTGTATTTGTATGATATATATGAATAATATAAACTAGCTATATTGGGAAAATTTTTGATTAATACACATATTTTTATAAGGGCTGGTGGAAAACTTTTGCATTTAATCAAGTAAGTGAAACCAAATATAATTAAACATTCTTCAATACTATATGTATTATATTTATTTTGATAAAATAACTTCAACATCAAAATCTCCTAGGTGTTGTGCCCTAGAGTTGGGAATAGCTGTACAATTGGCAAGTATGTGGATAGATAATCCAGCTGAATTCGACCATCTGGAAATAACATTTCAACAAGATGGTGCTCCTGCACATTATTATGGTGCAGTAAGACGTTACCTGTATGGAGAATATCGAGGTAGATGGATCGGCCGGCGAGGTCCTATAGAATGGCCACCTCGGTCACCAGATCTGACACCATTAGATTTTTTTCTATGGGGCTACTTGAAATCCAAGGTTTATACTACGGCACCAGATAGCATTGGCGTTTTGAAAGAAAGAATCATTGAAGAATGCAATGCAATTTCAGCTGACACATTAGGACGAGTACGACAAGTGTTTACTAATATGTATTACTGTCAGGAAGTAGACGGAGCACATTTCGAACACTTGCTATAAGAATTCATTGTTGATATTTGATTAATTAAATTTAAAAAAATAATTTCAATAATTTTGGTATTTATTTAATTTATCCGTCGAAATTAGTTTAATCCCAAACAAAATTAATATCGCTATTTAGTCAATGTCAATGCCTTTCAAACGAGATATCACTTGCCATAGGGTCCTATTTAAAATTATTGGCCAGAGTGGCACTGTGACGTCATCTATTACTATTACGTTACCTGTTACCATTCGTAGAGAAGTTTACAACACTTTATTTTCACCCTCCAAATTTGTGTAGCCGTTCAAAAGATACGAGGGGGAGAGGGGACTTTTGAATAGCACTGTATAATCTCCTCTTCGTGTTTGCTCCACAAGAGTTTACTGTATAGAGTCAAACATAGATACTTGACTTCTTGTCTTCATGCAACCAAGCTCCCATCCAGTTAAATATTTTCGGGGTTTTCTCTCTTTTTAGTGAGGGCTACTGAGATTGTTTTTATGGGGTTGCTGTTAAGATCCACTTGCCTACACCAGCTATTTGTTTAGCTCAGGCCCTTTTGTATGTTGGCACAAAGGTTGTTTTCGAATTTCTTCTTGGCTGTTATGACAATATCATCGGCATATATCTGGAGAAGAAAATACTGTCAAATATACGATAATAAATATTGAATTCGCTGCTACAAGAACAGAAAAACTACTCTTCATTACGTAATTCGCAAGAATGTTTTTGTTTGTCTAAAACGTAAGCGTTTAGCACCTCAGTAGCAAACATCTTTCTATAAAAGTTTTATAGTTTTTTTTAGAATTGTATAGTTAGTGAGAATCAGTTGTGACTTGCATGATAATTTGTTAATATATGAGTCAATTTACGTAATGGACACATCTGAAAAGATAATTAAAAACCAAAAAAAAAGTGAGAAATGGTTAACGAATGAATCCATTAAGAGTTGTCAAGAAGCAGGATTTTTTAACCACAACGTTACCTTCAAAATAAAATAGGTGTTCAAGACGTCCCTACAAGTAGCATGAAATTTCATTTTATAAAGAGTTAGAACGTTGTAATATCCACCAATCGATTTACAGACACGCACATATAGGAAAATTTTATATATTTAACTGAGTTTTGAATCTATATTTCAATGTGCTAAAAGAGTTAACGAATAAAATGTCAAAACGCGAAATATTTCCATGTTCAAAACAAAAATAAAAATTTTGCGACATGTAAAATGCTGAGTATTTGTTAAATCAGATATTTTTGGACCGGAAATTGACTGGTCGATATAGCTTTTAATGAAATAATCCATTCACCATCAAATAGTGTCATGAAATTCGCAAAATCACATTTTTAAAATGAAAAGTTCTGTAAATACCAAACAACTATGAATATTGAACTGGGAGAGTAAACTCGCTACGTCGTCTTTTATATTCGGACAGTTTACAAAACTATATTTACTGATAATGAGAATATTATATTTCACCTGAAATATAGAATCACACGTGAATATGTCTGTTCTCGATCATAGCCAAATTGTGGATAATCAATTGAGTCCAAATACCCAGGTGGAAAGTGAATAAATGAGTTTTCAATAGGAGGGCATTTTTATAGAAATAAAAAAAAATTAAAGAACTTGTCGCGGGACACACGGTAAGAACTTAAGTTCCTTTTAAGCAATAATCAATCAATAATCAATCAATCAATAAATGAATACACATATTAATATAAGAGTTTATTTCACTCTGGATGAAACTTCATTCAACAAAAATATACAGTAGTATTAATTATAAAAATCTTATCATTAAAAGTTGATTGGCACAAATTACATATTAAGTATTCTATTAACTGTAATTAATAATACAATGTATGCTGACAATCAACATTTGGCGCCGAGAGACTAGCTCTGAGACTGAGGAGAGGGCGCGAGAGCCCACGCGCTCAAGGTACATAACGTAACAACGTAACGTAATGGTCAGACCAACCTAATATAAAGAACTAAAGTTCTAAAAGACTTTCAAATTGAAGACCATGCTCAATAGTTTAAAAGATGAATAATATTGACCACTAACTCCTCCTTATCACTGATACTACTGAAGCTGAAGTTTTGAAAGGAAATAATTCTAAGATTCACTCAAAATATCAAGGTGGGATTTTTTAAAAACATAGATCTTTCTCTTCCCTTCTCTAGTCCTTCTTTATGAACGTAATAAAAAATCCGCTGGTTAATCCACCTTAAACACAAAATAAAATAACGTTAGAGAAATTACGCATAAATATAGGTAATGAATACGGAAGTTTTTAAATTGGGGTAAAACGCGGTTTTCATCTCACGATTGTGTGGTTAGCCCTAAGGATTTTGGTTATTTAATTGTAAAATAGTTAAGTTAGGTACAAAAAAAAAGTTCAATGATTGCTTGGTGAGTTAGATTGGCACTGTTGTTGTAAAGCCCCAACTTTACACCCTCTTATTTTATTTCTATTATCCTATTAATGAAATGCAAATTAATCACATTCTTAGCATTCTTCATATTTCTACATAGTATATTTCATAAAAGGTTTTATTTCGTAATTAGCTGAGTTTTCTGTTTTCATATCTAGTTCATAGAAATACTAACATTTGCGCTTTTGTCTCATTGGTCAGTATTAGAAAGGTTGTCATAATTTCATTGGTTCAACTTAAAATTCTAGAAGCTTCGATCACATGATTTACATGTTCTATAAAACAGAAAGCTTGGCAGGATTCTTGGTCATTTTTTGGCACATTATTTGTCGGGTTTAAACCAATACCAATAAAGGGTTTTCTTCTGACAATCTTGTTTCACTTGCCTAACTCACGAGGAAACAACACTAGCAGAATAGCGTCAGTCAAAACAGCGCAGAACAAAATAGCGCTTGACAAAATAGCGCCGCACAAAAATAGCACAGAATAAAAACAGAGTCGGACAAAATAGCGCTCGGTCGGGAAGCGATGTTGAATTGACTTATGAAAACTATTTTATTCCCAATCATGCTAATTCGGCACTATGGTCTATTTTTATGAATAATATGGTAGCAAAATAATGAAGCATAGCTATTTTTTTTGCAGTGCTATTTTGTCGAGCACTATTTTGTCCGACCCTGTTTCTGTCCAGTGCTTTTTTGACTGACGCTACTCTGCTACAGAGCCGTTAGATTAATGCATTAATCCTGGCGAAATATGATTCACATACGAAAATAAAATATATTGAGCCTAATAAAGGAAATTACCTAACTGTTATTCTTGCAAATGTCAATATAAACAAAAACATTATCCTCACAATACCTATTACCTGTATCCAATTAACACCTCATGGTTTGGATGACGTTAAATCACCTATTGGAAATATAAAAAACAAAACAAAAATATTTTTATATTATGTTTACTACTATATACCAATAAAATAACAGTTGTTCATTTTACTAGTAGTTCCGATAAGTCTAGAAAAAACGTTGAGCGTCATTCAAAATATAATAGACAAAAATTATTATCACGTGTAGAAAATATTTACTTAAACTTAGAACTGAAAAAATGCCAATAATAGACAAACTTGTAATGTTTTAAGTGGAAAAATAAAATAAAATTATCTGAATAGTGATTCAATCACGTATTTTATTGTTTGCCAATGTGTTAGCATTATTTTAGAGACAGAAAAACAGTATTAGGTTAAGTTTAACAAGCTAGAACTTTCGTGGCATTCAGAAGCGTAGTTATGGAGGGGTAGGGTGCGACATAGGTCCCAGGGCGACACTTCAGAGGCCCAAAATGAGTGTTAAAAATAACAATTTAATAAATATTCATGTAAACTAATGCACCCCGAATACGTTTGCTTTGGAGCTTCACAAATATCTTCATTACAAAGCAGTTAGCAAGCAAAATTTTGACGCCCCATTGGGCATTAAAACAAAGATCATAAGATTCCAAAGAAATATACTAGCAAATAATAATTTTGACAACGTGATCAAAGAATAGTCGACCATTGCAATTAGTGATAGGAATTACACAAAAGTAAACTCGTTGTTTGCTATGACCAGTTATTCTCTGATCATTTCTGACAGTTTCTTACTGCTGACAAAGATATTTAACACCGGATAATTCGGAAACAATATATTATGTAACAATAATATTTATTGACTGCACCTCTTTTTTGGCCAGGATCCCGAATTAAACCCAGTCATGTTCAACACTTCATTATTATTCCTGTGAACAATTTCGATTTTCAAACACATAAATTGAATTATCGCGAAATAACTTGCCGGCTGTGAGAATTTGAATAGAAACTATTTTAAAATGCAAATTTGCAGTCACAATTGTCACATAAAATACATAAAGTACTGGTTGTGTGTTTTGAGCGAAAAATTTTTATCACATAAGTAGGTGAAGCTAAATCAGCTGGAGCTATGTGTACATTAAAACTGTTATAATGATAATCTCATTAGTATGGAAGAAATACCGGGTGTCCCAAGATAACTTGGGACACCTGGTATGTGCCAATTGCAAAGTGCAAAATCATTTAATTGCAAATATTGTACAATATAACGCGTATCCTGAAATTTAAAAAGTTCAAAAAGCCCGCGTCTTAAGTGATAGTTCACACCTGTCGCCAAGGTAGGCTCTAGTGGTAACTTCATGCTACAGAGCGCTACACATTTTATTATTATTTATTATTATTACAATAAATTATAAGCTGAGAACCGAAGTTCCATAAAGCTCATATAACAAAAATGAGATAAAAAACAAAAACAAAACAAAAAGAAAAAAAAATTATCGCTATTATCGCTATCGGTAGCACAAGCTATAAATAGGCGGTAGCCCATTATAAAATTGAAAAATGGAAGGAAAACGAAAATAAATGATAACCAAAAATAAAAATACATGTACAAAATTAAGAATTAATAATGCTGAACAAATTGGTCTAACTGGTTTTTAAAAGCATCAACAGAGGGTACACAGACCACACTGCTAGGTAAATTATTCCAGTATGGAAATATTCTATTTTTAGTTTTAAACATTTCCTTCTTCAACTTATATGGATGCCCCCTTAATCGAATATCAGGATTTAAAGTAAAAATGGGTGACATATTAACACCAAACATGTTAAATATAGCTCTAAATGCAACTAAATGTAATTTTTTGCGCGATCGATCTTTTTTGTTTATTTACAGCATCGGTTGTCCGGACGGTGGGTTGTGTTTACTGGTTTCTATGTCTAACACGTCGGTAAGTGATTTACTCACCGTTCAGACGTCGGTAAGTAAATTACTTACCGACGTCTGAGCACTACATACATTTAAGTGGACCTAAATAATATATATTACTTCATTCATTACACAAAAGGAACAAAGTTTAATCATATCTTTTTAATTAACAGAACCGAACAGAACAATATAAAAATTAATAAATAATAAAAACAATTTCACCAAAATGCAAATTATATTTTAAACTGATCGAGAAATATAAATGTCACTTTTGACATTTCGTTCATTTCGAAGAAATTTAAATCATTTTATTCGAAATTTAATACGATCGCGCAAAAAATGGTATGAGCATCTCGAACGTCCGGTCTCCAGCAAAATTGCTGTCGACCAGTAAACAACCAATAACAGGACTCTTATTATTATTTCTCAATGGCTATATCTAAAATATTCAGATGTTCAACAGGATTTTCAGCAGGGTTTGGAGTGCCAATCCGACAATTCTAGTAGAACCATAGAAACAAAAGATTTTTGTTTAGTTCATTCGAAATATACATACATTTATTGTACTTCTATGAGTTTATTTACTAATACAAATCATGAACACACAACTCGCAGCAATATCGATATCGATTGGGTGTGCCTCCAATGACCTACAGCCTTGATCTTCAATTTCCACTGTTGAATGTGGCTTTTTTTTATAAATTATAAGCGGTACAGACAAAAGTTGCAGTGAAAAGTTAACGAAGGATGCATTTTTTGCGCACTTATATAACTTTATCTACTATTACCCTGAATTTACAGAAAAAAGTTTATTATTCTGATTTATTTCTGATACGACTTTGCTATAAATGATTTTGCTCAGGCTGTACCGTCCATAATATAGTTTGGCAAGTTTATATGAAGCTAAGGGGCATCGGTAAGAGGCGAGGAAACATGGCGCATATCTGTCATAAACGTACAAATGGCGTACGGTACCTATTTTACCAAGTAAAATTGAAAATACAAAGGTCACTGACAATACCAACGCCACTGAATAAATCAATATCAGTCAATTGAAAAAGTGAGGGGGAAGAACACACGCGCTTGCCAATAAGAAATCAGCTTTCGATAAAAATCACCAATTATGTAATTCGGTGTGGTAATTATGGTTTTCGTACAACGCTACCAGAGCTTGAAGAAGCCCATAACAAATTTGGAAAAGTGCTCATCTTTTAATATTCATAAATTGAAAAAATAATGTTAATAGAAAAAATCCAAGGAAACAAGCACCTTAATAAAGAATTAACGTTTAATCATATTGTTATTATTGTTAATAATAAAAAGTCCCTTTTCTAATTATTATCACTACATACTTAGCACTTTAACTTTTTCATAGTTAAACGTGGCAATATCGAATGTTTCGACTGCATTCCTTTCACGGCTTCAGATAAACTTGCCAAAGTATACATAGTTTATGAAATAATGGTATATTATACACCAAGGTGGTCAAGACTATTATTATTGACCGAGCATCAAGATTATTTCGCAAATGGCTTTGCCCCGAGCGGAATAAGGTGCGAGGTTTATAAATGTCTTCAACACCATGGTGTATGTACAATTTTTTTCACTACTAGCCAAATTTAAGACAAAAATTAAAAATAATTCACAAACGCACCACGAGAAGCGACTGACTGACAAGTACACTGTCAGATTTCGATACATTATGAACGTACTCGTTATGTCATCAGTCATTATTGGTAGAGCGCGAATTTCAAACTAATGACATGTTTATTCAAATAATTTTATCTTGATAGGTAATTTCAAGCAGCAAATATGTCAAAGACAATCTCCTGGGTACACAAAATTATGTTCAAAAGTTTTTGTTCAACTACTATCCCTGGATTCTCACAATATGTGAATTTGTCCATTATTGACCTAGGTTACTAGGTTAATAATAGAAAATTATTAACCACTAATATAGAGAAATTCATCCTCTCAGTTGAATAGAAGAAGCAATAATTGTCGTAGTAGTGGAAAAAAAATTATTTTTCTTAAATATTCAATTGATCGATTGAAATTGAAATAAATAATGTATGATAGTACAGATTTTTGCTTCTGAGGAATTAAAACAGAGTTCACTGCTATCTCGAACAAGGTCGTCAAGAATTGGTAACTAACTACCTGAAACTTATCCTTTTGCAATCTTTTTACCAGGATTCATAAATTTTATTACCAATAATAAAACACTTTGGTTGATACGGTTGACATTTTACATTTTAAATGCAGTTGAAATTCGAAAAAGCGTTTTATTTTTCAATATTTATGTCTAAAGATAACATCAGTTTTATAATCGGATTTAATTTCTTTATATCATTGAACTGG
>CAJUYG010000062.1:360333-390790 GCA_910591675.1 Galerucella calmariensis | reverse complement strand
AGAAGGGCACCTCCTAATTAACTTTGGGAATCTGTGTGCCCCCTCCTGTGTAAAGAAGGGTACCTCCTGGTGTGTGCCTCCTCCTTAAAATGTCTCCCAATTTGTTGTATGGTAGGACACCTCTTTGGTATATCCCCAATTTTTCGCGAATATTCCTTTTTTCCTGAGGGAGAAGTAGTCATTATATGACGAAAGTGCCTACCTCCTCGCTTGGTCTCCCTTGGACAGCATTTTTGCTGACAAACAGGCACATTTCCTAGTCATGAAACCAACCTTTCAAAAACCCGCTAAAGATTTTTATCTAACAACTGAAAGACAAATGGTAATAAAAAAATAACTTACCTTTATAAACACTCACATTGTTACTTTTGCTAGTTCTTCGACCACAGCACACCGTCACTGCTTAACCTAAAATGTCTTTTTACCGTTATCGGTTTTCCACAGATACCCTTCGTGGGACTCTGGATTCTATCTGTTAATATGCTAAAGCTGTACAGGGTCCAATCACTGTAATTTTTCTACCAAACCTCTGCTACTGGGTGTACTTGGTGATGTTTTTAAAAAATGATTTTCGATACACTACTGGTGATACACTGTGTTCAGCGTGTTATCTCGACATCTCGGACACGTGTTTGAAACATTTTACCAGAATGTGGTTAGATAACCTCACAGCGGTGATAGGTGTGCTGTTAATCCTTTTAATATTGTTGTGGGTTTTGCTAAAATTATTTATTGTTCTGAAAATCTTTTTTTTTTAAATTTTTATGAAAGTGTAGATAAGAAATTGTGATAATTTTACGGTTCAGTCCACGAGCCAGGTCGGTGGCATAGAACTATGAAACGTGTCACAATAGATAAGAAAAAAAAAGTTATTTGTAAAGATGCTTTCGTAATGTTGGGGTTGGAGGTCTAAATCTTAATAAAAATTATATACATAGGGTAGAGAAATTTTCAAACAAAAAAGTTTCACGATATCACGAGCCAGGTGATGTTGGTAAGGAAAGCACGTATCACCGGATAAGAAAAAGTTATTTGTAATTGTTGTGGTTGGTCAAAATAATGCAAATCAGAAAAATATTTATTAATAAAATTATTTACATAAGTTAGCATAACTGTTAGCATTACTGAAGTAATTTTAAACAAAAAGTTTCCGTGCCCGTTGAGTTGGATATCATTTCCCAGACGTTGTAACATCTTTGGTTTTCTTCCAGCCCTCTGGAGAAATCTTTGTAGCAGAAAGCGAACCCTACATAGTTTTCAAGTCTTCAGTTGTATACAATTTGGGAGATGGCATCTTTTATCTATACTACCGGATCGACATCTTTGATTCCAAACTCCAAAGCCGGCCAAAACGTCTGCATTTTTGTGATTCATCTTAAAATCATGATGAGCACGTCTGCACACTATAAGTTGAAGAAATAATGGACTAGATGTTCTTATTTCTCTTGAGCCAACATTCTTTACACCAAGCTGTGAACTTGTAGTATTCAATTCCTTTCCGGTCACAGTTGTACTCTTCTGCCAGCTCGTAGACTTCTTCTTTGCAGCAAAAAGAACAAAAAAACTTGGTTTGCAGTCGCTGCAGTTGCACGCTCTTCCCCAAGTACAATTAGGCATCTTTACTCTAAAACAGTTGGTCATCAAATGATTTTACAACCTGTTGTTAACCTCTTTTATTCAACTATGTTGGCCCTTCTTAATTCTTCGATTATTTCGTTAAACTCAATATCTTCAGGCTCTAATTGATTTAAACGATCAACAAGTACATTTGGATCAGTCCAATCACGAAGAAATTTCCTAGTTCCATCAACAGCATTGTACAGTTGAGTTACGGGTGGGGACTTTCTGGACAGCCGTTTTTTACATTTAAACAGAGGTTTTATTATATTTTTGAATTTTACAGGACAGGCCTGATGTCTCAAATGTCCTCGGTTATCACGATGCACACCAGATATATCTAATATTTGTTTGTAACATTGTAAATCAGCGGGTGTAAATTCCCGGGGATTCTTGTAAAATATTAACTGTTGTAATCCAGGTGTATTGTGAAAATTTTTATTGCCTACCAACATATTTTCATCGTCATAGTCTATGTATACGTTTCCAAGCACCCAGCGACCACCGGATAGCTGTGGACCGAAAGCATGATCAAACGTGACTTCTTCTGTAGACATTGGATTGTCCGCACTTGCTATTTGTTCTAGAGGTTCTGTTACTTGTTTAAAAACCTTTTCGAGATGTTCTTCTCGATCGGTTCGCGAATTGTATTTCTCATGAACAGGTCTTGCTAGTTCTAATACGTGTTGTTCGTGTGACGTCATGATATTAAATGGAAAATACTAGTATATTTAACCTACTTATATCCTCAGAGGAGGTATCAGAGCCGCGTCTGAGTAGTACCTGATGTGTATATGAGTTGTACGTGATGTACATCAGAGGGGTGCCAGAGACGTACCAGAGACGTAACAGAGGGTACCAGAGACGTACCAGAGACGTAACAGAGGGTACCAGAGACGTACCAGATGTGTGACCTAAGATACCTAAGAGATGTGTCACAGCTGACATACGTCTGTTATGTCTCTGAGAATGTCCGCTTTTCTCAACAATCGTTCGTAGGTCAATTGAAACGCTCAAGGCAACAAAATTCAATTAGTTTCAGTGATTTATGATAAGTATGGAAACGTCGCTGTTTTTAAAAAACAACCACAGTAGCTTTTTTTTACAATGCAGTGAATATTTTTATATCTACTTTGTGGTTATAACATATATTATCGCAATAGGTGTGTGTGTAATATGTAGCTTCTTCTGTTTTTAACAATTGAATATTTTTATATCTACTTTGCGGTTATCCTCGGTCAGAAAATATATACAGGAGTCGAAATATCCCACGCCCCAAAATCGTTTGGCTGGTGCTTAAAAGCATTGTGGACAGTTCATCGTTTATCGCTTGACGTGAGCAGACATGGATCCCGTGAGTACGTCAAACTCAAACTCATTAAATGTTGCATCGAGCAGGAGTTTATTCGAGCAGGCGGTGTGTGTTTGGCGGGAAGTTTAATTTTCCACGAAGTGGCTGCAATGGAATAGCAACCAAACTATGTCTGGGTACAAAGGTCTATGGTGTGAAAATTACACCACCTGGATAGAATGATATAATCTATGACCCCACCCTAGCTATTACACAACACCACATACCCCCTAGAAGTTACTCATAGAAAAGATGAATTTGGGT
The DNA here is from genome assembly GCA_910591675.1 of Galerucella calmariensis. Taxonomy (NCBI): domain Eukaryota; kingdom Metazoa; phylum Arthropoda; class Insecta; order Coleoptera; family Chrysomelidae; genus Galerucella; species Galerucella calmariensis. Next base: position 387,558 of record CAJUYG010000062.1, on the reverse strand, counting down.
GCCCTCGAAGATCATGGTTGGTATTTTTGAAAGTGCGTGAAAATATTCATGAAACTGTAGCTAAAATATTTACATAATATAATATCTTAAAACCTGTGTTTTTTTTTATCGCTTTTATCCTTATTAATATCGTTCACACTGTCAGATCACCTTGTTCAGTATGCCGCCGCCTCTGTAATTACATCCGGTACGGCACTGGCGATTTTACACCGAGCTGATAAGAACTGCATGTCACAACGGCCGTGCCGCCGTTTTCCAATTCTTACACCCGGTACGGCACTGGCAATTGACCACTCACCTTGTCGGCTTCCAATTTTTACATCCGGTACTGATAAGAGCTGGCGGCTGTCTGGCTGAAGTAAAATATTCAAATTAATTGACATCCAGTGTTTAACGTGTTCAGACAACACTTGGAGTTTTCATATTTACGCTAGAATTTTTCACACTGTCACCTATCAGATTGCCACAACGACCGCCGAATTCAGTAATCCGGCAAGACTTTTATTCAATTGTGATCTCCACTGACCTTGACGATTGTCACAACGGCCTCCGAATTCCGGTACGGCACTGGATCGATTGTCACAACGGCCGTGCCACCATTCTTCCGTACATCCTGTACGGCACTGGCGAGACTTCGACACCGAGCTGATAAGCGGTCGCCGAAGTGATAAGCCCGAGCTGATAAGAGCCGGCGGGCTGTCTGCCTGAAGTGAGGCTATGCCTACTACCCTGGTTCAAGATTGGTTCGTCTTAGCTCCAAGAAGCGAGTGGTTACAGGTGAAAGATATCTTGGAGAGGTGTAGATTAATACCATAGACTGGCTAGTGCAAACTCGAAACCAAATAAACAGTCTTGATGATGTAAGACGATATCTAATTCAAGGAACTAGACCAAAATGCTAGATGTGGTAATATTAGCTACTGATACTATAATCGACACGACCTACTTGAGTATTCCTGATTTTTCAACTCGTGAATAATTCTCACATTTTCAATGAATACCATAAAAAAAGTCTACTAGACTCGAATATTGTGTTTATACCGATTGGAGGTGCTAATTTGTAAGATATATATTTTATGTTTATACGATAGTTTAAAAAAGTTCAAGTTCAATATGACACGTAGTACATTTTATGTAGACGTTATTCTTAAAATTTCATCACATCATTGCAATAATATAAAAGGTGTTTTAGTATCATACAAATTCACAAAGGATATTCTTCTTAATAGCCATGAAGGACATTCTCAAACAATGCTCACCACAGAAGACTTGGTTATTTATACTGGCAAAAGAAAAAAATACATTTAAATAAATTGGAAATCTGCCTCTGCCTCTGCCTCCAAGAGAAAATGTATGATCTTCTCACGAAAGCTGGAAGTCAAACAATCTTGGCAAAATGGATTGTGCGTCCAAGAACCACTAGATTCTTTAAAGCGAATATATATATATATATATATATATATATAGCCTCACAGGACCATAGCTTCTACTTTCTTTGTTATATTTCTTCATTTTATTCGATCTCTTGCAATCCTATCCCAGTCCTCTATTCCCAACTGTTTCAAGTCTTGTTCAACAGCATCCATCCCTATCTTCCTAGGTCTTCACCTTTTTTCTCACCTCCTCCTTATCATATTTCATATTTACAGGGCTCCCAAGGCTCTGTTGACTTTCATTATGCTTTTGTCTATTTCCACATCTTAATCGCTTTTATCTGTCACTGTTACTTTTTGAAACTACCTTCTACATATCAATCTCCTGTTTTAAAACATCTCAAACTATAAAAATTTATTGAAGATAGACGAATCCGAGAAAATACTATTAAAATAAATGATATAAGCGGCATTTGGCATTTGGCATTTGTAATATGTTTAAAGTTAGCAGCAACGTTTGTGAAAGAGTGTATACAGCATACGTGCAATGAATAATCTTTACAGACGTGCATAGTTATCTTATAAAAGGTTTATTCAAAAGCTTAACAATTGTATAGAACCTCTGCCTAACTGATTAATAATAGATAAAGGATTACGGCTTTTATTTAGAGATGGAAGAGAACTATGCTTAGAATTGGAATGGATGCAAGTATGGTGAGGGAAAAAGACATAACATGTAGTTGGAATCTTTATTTGTTCCATATTGGCGGCTATTTGTTTGAGCAAACGCCCAGCCAGTGTAAAACAATCAGTAGCATGCAAGCTGTTAGCTGTTAGAATTAGCTTTAATTTTTTTTGTCTTACACGAAAGTTTAATAAGTAGATTCGACTAAATACAATCGTCTCACTCATAATAGTTTATGCTGGAGGTGTTTATCAAGGATATTCTATTATTATTTAAATCAGAAAGCAAGTCTGGAGATTTTAACGACGTGAAAAGCCCTACAGTATACAAAACAACCCTCTGGGGGGCTCTCTACCCCTCCTATAAATCTGCCCTTGTCCGATTGAGTAGGTAAAGCATGATTTTCACAAAGACGCTAGTTCCATTAAGTATTACAACATGTCAATTTTCATTATTCTCATCATTATGTTGTCACAAAATTGTTTTTGTTGATAATATAGTAAGGATTATTGAAGTTCTTGATTTGTTTCCTGTGAATTTATTGTTAGACATATTTTTTGACAAATTAATGAATCAATCTTTAGATAATTATCGAATAAAATTAATTATTAATACATTCCACAACAGAAATATAACCTATATTACACGACCGGCTTCTAAAATTACAAGATTTTATGCCTGCTGAAGAAAAATTAGAACAATCAGATGCATATAAGATCAAATATTATTGTAAGGCAGTTTATATTCGAGAAGCATAAAGAAATTTTCAAATGAACATTTTAGGTGCTTAATCGTTTGAAATTAACAAATCACACAAAAAAAAAATCAAACGAATGATGAGAATCAAGTGCAGCTTGTTGCAGTGTAAAAATAATGGTACGACAACATTATACAAAGGCAATCACAAATACAAGAAATCCGTTGCAGCTATCGAACGCGTTCGATCCATTTATCCTTGACACCTAGCACGGCTACCTCCGAACGATATATAATCGGAAAACCAGGTAGCTCAATGGTAGCAGACAGATTGGCGACCAGCGAGATACTTTCGAGTTTTTAAAAAAAATCTTTCTCTACATCTCGTCGTGGTTCATTCATTCAAATCAGTTGTGTATGTTGTTAATCAACTACTAAAAAAGATAAAAGACTTGAAATATAATTGTGGATGGTTTAAGTGAGTGTATTCAGTTTTTGGATTTTTGAATTTTTTTTAAAGTAAGTATCTGTTTAATTTAAATTAAAAAGTTATTATTTTTCTTAAATGATTTTTTTACTTTACAATTACAACTGAATAAAAAATAAATAATAAGTTTTAAAAATTCTATATTCTTTGATTGTCTAAGCCCCTCTAGATCTTTCCAATAGTCACATCTTTTTTCAGTTTTGCTTATTTATTCTAATATTACAATGTAGCTGATGCCCCAAAAGTGCTTTAATGGCTGCTTGACTATCCGACATTATGATAATCCTTTGCCGTCTATTTCCTTTGTATATATTAGACTTGGCACACTTACTTAAGGCGTAAATTTCAGCTTGTAAGTACTTGAGGTTTTTGCCAAGCTTTCAGAGTGCTTGGTTCCTGGCCCGGACACGACCTTCTATTGATTTTGAGTTTTGAGCCGTTTGTGTACCATTTAATGACATTCTTTGGGTCTGGTAATGATATTTGGATCCCATTCCTTCTTGTTGCTTAATTCAGTAAGGAATTTCCTTGAGTATGTGCCAGGTTTTCTGATTTCTAAGAAGTAAGGATGTGGTTTTGTTTCCAGTAATAATGTAACAAGAGGGTGAGAATAAATTAAAAATAATATTCTATTTCCAAATGGCAACAAGTTTGAACAAAATTTGCCAAATTATTTTCTAATTTACTGGAACTCGCGAGTTATATTTGACTAGATTATTTTTTTATTCACAAATTTTTACAATAAAAAAGATCATTAAAACTATCATAAAATTATTGGAAAATTAAATTCTTTTCTTTTCATGTTATAAGCCCAATCTTTCAAAATCAATGCCAGAGTAGCTGTTGTAGTAGATTGATCCAGAATATAATTTCTTTCTTTGGTTAAGGTCTTAAATTGTCTACATAAAGACTGATTACTTATTAGAGTATTTTTCGAAGTAGTTTCTAAAATTTTTTTGTTATTTCTGCATCAGAAAAGGTACTAAGCCGATTATTTTCTTCACTTGTCAAAATCTGACATTTTGGTGATTTTAACCAATAGCAATACATTATTCTAGCCAATCATTCGGTATTATACTGATAATTCTGCTTCCTCATCGATAAAACCTTGTTTACATCGAAACGTCAAAATTTTACTTTCAATTTGTCATTATTGACAACTAAAAGTGCTTAGAAGTTTATTGAAAAATGAACACAAACCGATTGAATGCCATCACCCAAGAGTATATTAAATATTCAGGTAATACAAAATTTCAAATTTATGAAAAAAATAATCTTCCAAATACAACTCACTTTTCAAATTTTATCACATAATTTTTTATTTTCATCACTCAAACTTGTTTATTTGAGGCAAAAACATTCGAACAAACCGAATTTAGATAAAATCACGAGTCCGTTAGGTTTGTTTTCATATTCTTGCCAAATAAACAAGTTTTCGGGAAAAAGAAAAAATTATCGATAAAATTTGAAGCACTCGTGGTATTACCTTTGATAATTTTCACCCATTTTATATAACGCGTTGACACAATCAGGTAATTATTTTGACAACTATCTGACACTTGCTAGGCAAATAAAAGCCACAGTGATTATTCCCGAGAATAATCACAAGAGATTTATTCCCACTATAATAATGACATAATTGGTTGAAACTTACCCTTGTGACAAATAAAGAAGCATTTCATTGGTTTTAAGAAACGTCAAAAAATAATCTATACAAACTAAGTTTGGACAATTCTATAAACTTGACAACGCAGTATAGGATTCGAAAAAACTAGGTACTACTTTTCGATAAAAAATACTCCTCACAAAATTTCTTAAATGATTATATTAACACGTTGAGTATAATTTTAAAAATAAATTTATTTTAATAATTTCTCGTGTAATAGATATGTATACCTAACGACAATGAAATTGAAGACCAATAAACCATAGAAGGAAATCAGGAAAGAAAAGATGTTGTGAATGTATTTCTGAGAACTGCGGAATATTAATTCATGTGTTCTTATTAAATACAAGGTTGAACAATGAAAAAAATATGCTGGTTTTTGCGGTTGTAATTTTTAAAGTAGTTGACTGCAAACAATGGACATGTTTAAAAATTGATCTATATATTTTTTTCATTCAACTTAATGAAATGGGAAATATTTTAATTATAATTTCACCAGAATAGGATCAGAAATGGAAGTTTAAATATGGAAGCAAATTAGAATTAGGAAAATATCACAAGCTCTGTCAAAAAGAGCAGTGTGTTTGTGATTTTTGTCCTCCAGCCTTGTGAAACAAACTTTCACAGTCTTAATTACATCTTCTGTATCTGTAGAGTAGGAAGGGTGAGTGTAGGCTCACAGCACTTAGGCCACATGTGACCCATTGTACATCCTCCAGAGGAGATGTAGGCCAAGACTCACCGAACATACTCTCTCTTATTGACGATAACTCCAGACACTCGCATAAGACATGTCTGACAGTTTCATCTTCCTGTTCTCACGTCCTGCATAGAGGTGTGTTCACCAGCCCCATAGTATGGAGGTGTTTCCTTAGTTGACAGTGACCAGTCAGAAATCCTACTGTTAAACGTAGGTTTTTCCTGGTCAACACCAAATATTTCTTCGGCGCCAGCTTCCCAGGGTCTCCCAGGGTGATCCTGACAAGACTGCATCCTTTGATTCCATCCCATCTCTTAAGGGATTGAGCATGGGTGTAACGTTTGGCTAGTTCCGCAATTGTCGAAGTCGTTAGGCAGTAGGTGTCACTGTCACTAACATTTTTAGTCCAGCCGCTTCCCTGGCTAAAGAATCCGCAATGCGATTTACTCCTGTCGTGCCCTTTAACCCACCATTGTTATCTACCGAGACATTAGCTAAATCTTGGTGGCACTCTGGTACTAGCCCCGATATAACACGTCGTCTGCTCAAGGCTAATAGGGCTTGTCTACTATCAGTGCAGATTTTTATGCTTTTGCCAGCAATTTCTTTTTTGGTCAGTTCTTTTGTGGCAATTGATATACCAGACAGTTCTGTTTGAACCACGCTGGTATTGTTTCCCATTCCACACTTAATCCTTAGGCTTAGTGCTCTCGAGTAAACTCCGAATCCTAAGCCACATTTTTGAGCCATCTGTAATTAAGTACATCTTATTTAGTTACGCCCTATATGATACATTAGATTTTGTTCGTCTCTTTGGGTTTACAAATCAATTTTTTTTCAATCATCTTTTTATTTTCTAATGGCCTAGTAGCACAAAAAACACCGAAGTTTACTTAAGCTGACACCGCCGTTTTAGAGTGGAAAATCTCTGTTTGATTAAATGCCTTTGTCAAAGTTCAGTCAATTATGTGCTCTGTGTAAAATTACCCACATTGGCATACCAACCGCTTGGTTCCATCCTGGTGATTAAATAAATAAAACGAGGACAAAAGAGGCTTCGCTCCGTTTATTCTTGTACCCCTTGTATTTCTGGGACTTTCCCAAGCGAAAATAATATCGCAAAGAACCGACTGTAATGAAAGTATTACCGAACAAAAAAGTAAATAATAAATTCGAGAGTGGAAATACGACATTGTGTTATTGCGATCTACCGTAAAAGCACTCAAATTCTATTTCGACAGATTTACAAATGAATTTTGCTAAAAGTTATTTAAGTAACAAAATGTTCTTTGTCGAATTCATACAATATTATATTTTGTAAAATATATTTTTTCTCCAACCCTCAAAAATTGTTGACATTTTTGTACTATTTTCAGGTGCAAAAGCCATCAATTCCCTTACCGTATAAAAATTTGCTCGTTGCTTAGCAACACTTTTAATCCTAGGATTAAAAACGCTACTTCTAATCCTAGGACTAAAAGTAATTGCAGTTGAGCTCTCTAATTGAAATTTGAAGAAAAAAACATTGTCTCTTACAAACAGTAAAACAAACTAATTGGGCAACTATATATAGGTATTTATTTGTTATTTATGTATGTACAATTGGAACAATTATTGCCAAAATTCAAAGCACCACTAAAACTATCACTAACAATTTTCGAACAATTCAAAAGATTTTCATTAATGTTAGAACAACTCAAAATATTCTCCGTAACTGTTGATGAAATATTCGAGGAAATATCTGAACAGGTACTTGTACCTTCTTTGTCAGGTTGCAATATTTTTCTGGCAGTATTCACTTTGTTGATACGTGATTCTTCAATAATATATCCTTCTGCTACCGTACTCCATTTCCAACCTCCATGTCTTTTAAGACAAGTGCGAGGTCACCGCCACCATCAATAAGAAGTGTAGCAGATGTTCTTCTTAGCGAATGTCCACTATACTCCTTCCAATTTGCCAACTTCAAAAATTTTGCAATTTCTTGCGGCACGGCACTAATTTTGTGAATACCAACAACCCTTCGCGAAATAATCTTGGTGCTCGGTCAATAATAATAGTCTTCACCACCTTGGTTTATAATTTACTATTTTATTATATGCTAAATAATATTTTTTGGAAACTTTCTATAACCAAATAGTACTACCTCACAACCAGGCAACATTATAGATTTTCAAAAATGGATGAAGCTTAAGTAAAATGTGAATTCGAATCAGACCTTTGCTCTAAAATATCGATTTTTATCAAATTCTTTTGGTGAAATATGGACCTAATTAACAGATAGGGTTGCCATAACTTCTGGGATCAAAACTTTCTCTTCCGATATCCTAAACTCATATCAAATTTAACGCCAACTCGCCATTCTATTGTATTATTGATTTTGAAATTTTCATTCGAAATGTTCCAGGCTGCCAAAATTCTGGATGTTCTTTTGAAAAAAAAAAAGTTATACCTTTTTAGATCTAGTTAAGATTTTTGGTCACGTATATCCGGTGATGTTATCCATAGAAAAAAATGTGTGTGAGTGTGTATGTAGGCTTCGAAGTTTGTGAGCCTCGAATAGCTAACGGGAGAACAGAGCCGTATTCACTCATTTTAAAACAATAGACGAATATAATACAAATAATATTGTAATTGACTTAAATATTATCTCAAGTTATGTTAAGAAAATTAAGAGATCTATATGTACATGTTTTATTTTATTTAACAGCCTTTATTCTCTATTTTTTGTTAATAACGAAAATTAAAAATATCACCGATATTTTACCGTATGCTAGCTAGCTTTAATTGTGTAGACGACGGATCCAATCCTGTAGGATAGAGGATAGAAGGATATAGAGAAGGCGGGAACTGGAAGGTGACTGTTCGAAATCCAGACTTTATGAGCAGTAAAGTCAATATTCCAAACACGATCCTGTCTCTTAACCGTGTTACGTTGTGAAAATTGAATCTTGCAACGATAGGAGCCGTACTCCTCATACCCTATCGTAGTCTATGGAACAGGACTCATTTCGAAATATATACGCCAGGATATGGATATGCTGTGCGAAGACGGCGGCATGGAACGCGCGCATTTGCTTACGTGTGTTTACAGTGACGGAGGGAAATTATCTATAATAAATTTATATTTATATCTTGATAGATAAATTTGGTCTGCACTGATAGATACGTGTTTTTACTGGCAAAATGTGACAAAAAGTCAAAGCGGCCAACTATTTAATTGAAAAGTTGAGGTTATGTTTCAGTCTATCACATAAAATCTACATCTTTTCTAGCTTTTTGTTGCATTTTAAATTTTTTGAAAATATAAAATAATGAAGATATTTTGATATAACCCTGTAGATTCTCTAAAGTAGTGTCACAAAACAACTATCGAACCACCTGGGTTTGATATGAGAAAAATATATTAAATAAAATTCTTCCATCTACAAATGACTTAAAACCGTTGAGGTCACCTTCGTCGTCATCTTTATGTGACCTGCAACCGATGCCATCCTCATCGACGTCATCTACTTACCATTTAACATCAAATAACTCCACTGGACCGGCAATTTTAAGTAATTTACAGAATGTAACAAATTGTGTGTTTTTAATATTAATATTTATATTAATCCATAGTTTTTGGTTAAAGTGTTGTATATGTATGTTGAAATAAAATAACTTTTGAAAAATGGGTTGGTTTACTTTTTTGTATATACGATCGTAGAAAAAATAATGTTCCTAACTTATGCGTAAAGTGCCTTTCCCGCACTTGACCGCTTGCCCGAACTCCGCTCCGCGTCGTTCGGTCCAACTGCAGTCGCGTGCGGGAAATATCACTTTCCACACTTGTTAGGAAAATAACTATTTCATCACCAGTTACATAATATGTTTCATTATGTAACTGGTTACGAAAAATGTGACGTTTGCTAGCGGAAGTCAGTTTTGAAAAATGTCACTTTATATGTCAAAATTAGAGAAAATAAGTTATAACATTCTCAAACTTCAACGATATGGACTGACACTTGTTTTATTGATTTGCAAAAATGTTACTAACAAAAATAAATCGCTTAAAGATTTGCGAACGGTATATATCTATATAAACAACGCCACTGGTGAACTGGATATAAATCCAAAGCCTCAGCTAACAATTGTTTATTCTACAATATCGAAATATAAACAAGACAACTACTATCAAATAGTTTAATTTATTTACTTTGAGATTTCGAGATAAGGGAATAGATTCGGAAGTTGGGGTAGATATAATATAATGTTGTGTTGGTTCTGAAAGCGGGTTTATATTTAAAGAAGAGCTCGAATAACATTGTATTGATGCTTAGATTATTTTAAATGAAAGGTGAAGCTAACATATACTTTTTATTTTTATTGGAATGTTGTGTAATTTTATGAATATAAATTAGAAAGTTTGTTAAAAATTAACTAGATAATCTAATGTCGGTTTTTAAAGATGTTGAAGATATTTATGATGATGTTATGATCGTTTTTAGATTTACAAGATTTCATGGTCAACTATACCATTAACAGAAAAATACAAATCATTATTTTAAATATGAGAGATAAAATAAATACTTGAATGACACGAAATACATAACTTTTCTAGCTTATTGAAGCCCCACAAAGTAGTAATAATGAGAATATCATTTTCATTTCAACATTTAATGAATAATTAAAGAGGTAGAAAGATGAATGGTCAAAATAAATAGTGTGGAAATTATAAATTTTAAATAAATTGTTTTTGATTCATTGAATTGATTTGTTTATAATGATGCCGTGTAAACAATCCGAACAGCTGTTTTATTATAAATAATTAAAAATTATTAAGTTAACAATGTAACACCAAAAAATGTAGATATTAATCGCGAAAGGAAAAGTGCAGAAAATGGTCTTGACCTGACCACAAATCACTTCGCTTGCAGTTAAAGTACTTTCCGCATGTGCCACACATTGGAAAACAAAATTAAAACATCAAAAGGTATATTTGGGACATGAATCTGGCGATTGTTGCAAAAGATACAAAGGCAAAAGCAAAAACGAAGTCTCGGGGAAAAGTGCTCTAACAAAATGAATAAGTGTGGTGTCAAGAGGTGAATCTAACTGTAAAGCCTGTCAAAACCATTATAGAAAAAATCTGAGGAGTACTGAGAGTATCGAAGTCACCAGCTCCTAACAGGGTGAACATTCTAATGGCATGGCACAAATATTGACGAGAGGCTAAAGAACCATTCTTTATGTCGATACAACGTTGTCAAATTTAGTAGTAACTACATGTGGCTTTTGCGATTACGCATGCAGCCTATTCTCTTTGATGTAACTGAATGTAAGGTGATTAGACCTGTAGGTAGCATACTGAGCTTACAACCCAGAGGTCCTGAGTTCGAAACCGGGTTTGGACCCGGGTTTTTTTGTTTCTTTTAGTTTTTTATTTCTTATTTTCTATTTTTATACATAGTTACACTTTGATCAACCGGGCTTGGGCCTGGGTTTTCTTGCTTTTTTTTAGTTTTCTATTTCTTATTTCCTGATATTTTTATACATAGTTACACTTTGATCAACCGGGTTTGGGCCTGGGACTTCTTGTTTTTTTTAGTTTTCTATTTCTTATTTTCTGATATTTTTATACATAGTTACACTTTGATTTGTGTCAGTTGGCCGGGAAGCGATAAATCTCAATAACTTTTCCTTCCCCTTTCTCAAAAAAATATTTACATGTGCTTATAAATCAAATAAGTAACGAGAGAAAACTAGTCGCAACATAATATATTGGAAAGAACAGAATTCACACCATTTAAATGTAAACCAGTATAGTTGTTTACATTAACTACATAGCCTTTGTCTATATTAACTACGTTTTTTTTATATTCCTTGTTACATTACCAACCCTGCTTGGCTCTCAATAATTAAACATATTCTTATTTTCAAAAGTCCCGCTAAAAATAATTTAACAGGAGTGACAGTCACTCATTTGGCAACGTTGGATCGACATAAAGGATGGTTCTTTAGCATTTCTTACTATTTGACCACAAGTTGACATGGAAGATCCGTCACTAATAGGTTGACTACATATGTGGTAAGATGTGCAACAATATATACAAAGGAAAAAAAGAAGGAGCTCCATTTAAATCAGAAATGACCTACTACACATCAAATCTCTCAAAAACGGAAGGTACATGAGCAATAAAGCCCTGTGCCGGAGATCTAAAAAGAATTCATCAAAAAACCATGGCATCCTTGCTGAGCTTCTGTAGACTCAACTCATTTCTCTAGATGAAGTTGATGATATAATACAGATCTATCGATAATATCGGCCGCATCAGAAAGCCTCTGCACACCAAAATCTATAAAAATCGTGAGATCTGTTTCCGAGAAAATTGAGTCGTTCCATACTTAAACCTTATTCTGTATGTTAACTGGCAATTCATTTATTTGGTCGTGATTATACATACTTCAGTTGGACCGAGATTACTCTGTGGTTTGACAACATATTCAACATTGAATCTATAATTGTTTCACTCTTTTCTAAGTTGTTAAGCAATTCACAATACTTTTTCTAATACCATTCAGTTGAAAGTTGAAATCCTCTTATAACCATTTAGTTATATCACTCAATTCAACTTACAAACTGTCGGAGAATTTTCCGTTTCAAATTTTGAAATAGACAAGTAGTTTTAGAATATAAATTGCTGAATTAAACTCTTGATTAATGAGAAACATAGTTTAAAGAAAGGTCTAGAGATTCTCACAGAACAACTACTGATTTTAAGAAAAAAATACATTTTGTTTTATAGCTACTGGCTACTGTGTTTAACCTCTAAGAAAATTTAAAATAACTTTGATGTTTATTCTTTGACATGGTTATCATGTTTTAATCGATATGAGGAAGTGAGTGTCAAGACGAAGATAGTAATAAATATTTGAAACAGGATGTTGAAATAAACATAAAAGAAACTGTAAACTGTGTTGTAGGTTAAACTGAAAGTAGATATACTCATAGACAGTGAGAAAGGGGAGTTCCAGGAAAATATACAAGGGTCTAATGAGGCCTAGGTGCTGTGATGCTGCGCCATCCTAACTTATCAGATCACGGTTCAATACATTGGCTCATTACAGGGATTTGCATAAGATTCAAAGTAGAACTTCAGTATTTTGACTACTAGAAACTAACCCCATTTTCTGGAACTTTTAAAATGATATTTTTGTATTTTTAATATCATCATTATCATCATTTTTACTATTCATAAATTCATAAGTGGTATAAATATCCTTCTGTCCTTAAAAACCCCAACGATTAATATTAGAATATAAAACGTGAATCTTGCTTTCGGTTGGGTCCCTTCACGAAAATAATCACCGTCCCTTTTTGTTTTCCAGGAACAATAACAATATGTGGTGGCTGCAAATAGGAGCGGGAACAACAGTTGGAAAACTTCCTCAACCATTAATAGCTATTATCGCTTTGACACTGATTGGGGATGCGGTAGCATGTGGAAGAACAACGCTAAGTAAGTCCTAATTTTGATAAATTGTTTTCTCCAACTATTGTTTGTTTGCATTGTTCGAATTTTAACCTAACCGTATCATTGAAACGGCATGGATCAGATTGCACCACAATATAGTTTTAAAAACGAATATACAGTTTACATTCCAGAGAGAAAGGGCTGGGAAGCAGGGCATCCTATAACAGCGAATCACAACTGGTACACTGATGGGTTTAAAACAGACTCTGGAGTAGGAGCCGGAATAAATGCTACTGTCTTTTAGGCAGAGGTAATGACGGTGCAATGCTGTGCAGAAGAGACAGCTAAGCAGCACTAAAGAGATACGCTCATATCGGATAACATCAAATCGGGTGTGGGAGTGTCGCAAGGCCCTCAACAGACTAGGTAGTTATAATAGAGTGACCCTATCCTGGGTACTAGGTCACCAAGGAATAAAAGTCAATGAAAAGGCTGATGAATTAGCCAAGCAGGGAGGTTATGATAGGACCAGAACCTTCCTGTGGAATTGCTAAATTTTTAAGTAAAGAGAGCATCCAGAAATGGATAAACAACCAGGCGTTGCGCTGGTGGTATAAAACCCCAGGACATTGTAGGCTGAGGAAACATATGCACACAATTGGCCTAGCAGATGACAGCATATGCTGGTTCTGCCAGGAAGAAGACGAAACCGCGGAGCACATACTCTGTGAGTGCGAAGGCCTAGCAAGGGTGCGGTTTCACTTACTCGGAGAGCTACGAGAGGGAGGTGGTGTCCAGGCTAATAAGTTTAATAAAAAGAATAAAGCTACATATCGAGATCTTAATAGGGAGGACCACAATGGATCTGCAAAGTTCGCAGTGGGATAGGACAAAGAGCCACTCTAATTCTAATCTTATCTAATCATTGATACGGCTCTGGCTTATCGAAAAACGCTTTTTTATTTTCTAGATGAGTTGTTGATTCAAATATGTTTCAATAAGTACAAAGTGATTGTTTTTAACCTAGTTTGAAGAGTTTTCAATCAAAAACTTTTGTACCGTCAACCTAAACAAACATTATAAACGACAAATATTTAAATTGTTGTATATGCTAACTTCCATTTCCTAAATGCTTTGTCAGTAAATGGTTGATACTTTGTAAAACTAAATTAGTATATCAATAATTCATCAAATCAACACACTTTACATGGTCACATTTTATATTGTACGATGCATCGATTTGTATAGAAGAGCTGTCGATTATCGTAATAATTAAAATTCTCACTTAATTGTTGTGGTTAATAATTTAGTTCGAGTAGTGACATTAATGGTTACAGTTAAAAAAATGGTACATGTTGCGATGGATCGTATATTCTAGCGCGATCTAGCGGCGCCTGTCGAAAGTAGATCTGAGGTAGAAATATAGGTAACAGAAAGTGTAGACTAGCGTCATCTTCATTTCACTTAATAATATTAGTGAGCGCGGAGATTGCTCAATGCTCATGGTGTTTTCCAATCTACGGATATCTAGTCTCTCCCAGGTGTAATTAGGGAAGTAGTTCTAATAGTACTTCCAATAATGCTTTAAAAATATCTTTCATGACCACTGCTTTGCTCAGACATGCATGTCTTTGCTGCTCATACCTAAGAAGCGTGCTTTACTACCTTTTTGTATGGCCAATATGGCAGGACTTTTCTTACCTGTATTAATTTTGTGGTGTTTTTGTTTTTGTTGAACTACGTAAAGTCAAAAATTATTTGTACCTATTTCCCAATGATTTTCCAGGGACGAAAAGTATATCCAATTATGACAAACAATTAATATTGGATTTACACAATGCAATGAGGCAATCAATAGCACTAGGTCAAATAGGAGGACAACCACCAGCTGCAAATATGATGGAAATGGTGAGTAGACAGTGAACTTTCGTTTGGTAGCGTCCTTTTATCAGATCTATTGAGCATGCGTGTATGTATTTTGTGTAGCCTATACAAATTGAAACTTCAAATATGAATTACCCTGTATGTATCATGTGAAATTAACTATTACCCGCAGTTTAATTAACTCCAGGTGCACTATTTTCTTAGTAGACAAAGCTCAAGGAGGAAAACACAAAAGAAAAGGGGGCGAAAAAGAAATTATTTAAGAGCGGGAAGCTCCCGGGTGGTGAAAATTGAAAGCTCAAATGAAAAATTGCGGAATAACGACAAGCAAGTTATAAAAGTGAAGAAGAAAAGTGGATTCCGAGTGATGTGGCGAGTTGTAAAAAAAAAGATTGTCTTGTGGACCAGTGACGTATCATAAAAGGGCATTCGGTAGAAGTATGTGTATAAAATCAGGAGTCAGTGTCAAAGACACAAGCTTCAATTTTTGTTAAATTAAAACGGAACTGGAGATAACTATTTTGTTTATGTGCTCAAATTTGTGAGATGAAACAAATACTTTTAAGTGGAGCACTTCGTGCTTGCCCAAGCAATTCACAAGCTTTCAACCCCAATAAAATTATTCATGGGAGTCTCTGATTGTGAAAAGATAAACCAACCAGACAATTGAGTTATCTCATCTACTGTTACACTTATAGGCACAGCGGGGCAAAATACAAAAAAGTCTATGGACTACAATGAAGTTTTTATTCGCCAAACAGAGAAAAACAGCTTTCTTTTGTTGTGGATGTTTTATTATTGAAAGGTACAATGGAGAAAAACTTAGATAAATTAGAGCGCTTCTTTGTCAGGGAAATAGCTATATTGGAAAGTTGTTTGTTTGAAATAATAATTGGAATGACCTATTGAACCATAGCGGCTATATTATTGAATCCATCAGTGAAAAAAATAGAATTTCCCATTAGTAAACAATATTTTTTTAGATTATAAAGATGCGTATTTTCGGCTATCAAATTGTTGCTATTTTGCTTGTGTGGAAGCACAGTGGCGTCTCCCATTTACTATCAAATAACAATGCAAAATATAACTTCGAAACACGATACGGTATGTTCTTGCGCATGTAGCCGACAGCGTGTGACGTCATGTGGGAATCTCAATCGGTGATGTACAATGCTAAATATATGGGAAATACTCTGTTTGTGTTTAATTTTCATGCATATTTCCACTTTATTAATGATTATTTGAATGCGACATGGTTTTTCATATAATATGAAATATTACTTTATTATCCGTAACTTAGTTATCTTTTTTTGGTGAGTACAATGATTCTGGAAGTTAACAATGTACAAAACGTGTATAAATATGTTGGTAATATATATTTTTTCCATTTTAAAAAGATTTGAAACAGAAATATTTATGGGTAGGAAAAATTAAAACACACCATTATGTTCTAAGTATTTTATATTTCTTATTTCTACCACTATATTTTTTTATACAAGACTCCTTAACAAAGGTGTCACTGGGATACGAGCCAAAGGTGAGTTTCGTATGGTTAATGCGAGTGTATTAATAACCATTACATGAAACTTGCATACACTATTTTTTCTACGAAACCGGGTCTCGGGACCACATTAAACTAATATAAAACGTATATAGATATGTTACTGTTATACAAAATTAGTAATAAATTATTGTAAACAAAAATTAATAAGTTTAAATATGTATTTACCTTGGTCATTAAGTATTTTTGGTCTGGTGCTCGACATTTATTTTGGTCTTTTCTCGACATTCTACAGAAAATATTAGGTCTGCCTACTTGGTTATTTAAAAATCTAGATTTCTATTGGTCAATTATCCAGTTTCATAATGAAAACCAGTGTTATAATGAGTATCATTATGAAAATGAAAATTGGCATTTAATTAATAATTTATGGTATAGGAGTAGAAAAAGCTTATATTTAGAATCATTTATTGAAATTTGTTAATTTTGACATATTCTTGTCCAGTTTTTTCAGGCAATTTTGAAAACTGATTTTCCTATTAATTTCCCTTAATCGTTACAAAACAAAAATAGCCTTATATTATAAAACAGTATTAAATAACACTAATAACAGTAAATTAGTGGGTAATGAAATTCCAAATAAACGAATCAACTCAAGTAAAATTGATCGAAAATTGATCGAAAGACTGGTGATAGGTGGGTGTAAACTTCTGGTTCCCGCGTGACGTAACTGCGTGGCTCGGACGCAGTTTGGAGTAGAAATCAGCATACCGTGAGTAAGTGTATCGTGACTTCGAAAGACCCATTTGCAGATTCATCTTTCTCACATAAGGCGAACGGTTTTCGGTGTTTGGCTCCCTGGACATCGTAATGCTTGGTTGCCTATTATTCTACGCATATGTTATCTTGCGCAGCTCAGCTTTCAGACGAGACATGGTGTTTAATGTATTTTTAGCCGCGCGATTCTTTTCAAACACTAGGAGCGCTTTCAGACGAGACACTGTGACCGGCTACTAGTGTCTGTAGTGTCTGAAAAGAATCGCGCGGCTAAAAATTCCTTATCTGTGACTAGTGTCTATTTATATTAATGTATTTTTAGCCGCGCGCTTCTTTTCAGACACTAGTAGCCGGCCACTAAATGTATCGTTTGAAAGCGCTCTTAAGTAGAATTGTTATATAAATGTTTTATTTTTCAGAAATGGGACGATGAACTGGCGAATAGAGCTCAAAAATGGGCCCAGTCGTGTTATTCCGAATCACATGATCAACAAAGAGACGTATGTAAGTATATTATTCTTTAATCATTATAATAATAATAATGCTTTTACCTTGAAGTTCTCAAATTATCAATTATTATTTCAGCACGATTTCCAGTCGGTCAAAATATAGCTACTACGTGGACAACAAAACCTCCCAGTGGATATTATGATACTGAACCAGATTTTGCGGATGCTGTTAGTAAATGGTTCAATGAATTCAAATTTTTTAGTTTCGGTGGAATTGGAAGAGGAAGAACTGGGCATTACACGCAGGTGAATAAACTAGATTGGTGACAAGAAAATGCGGAGTTTGGCAGCCTCTTAAATGTCTAACAACTAGACTGTGTCCTCTTATAAGTTCGCACTATATGGGAAACTTTTTTATTATCAATTTTATGAAAAAAACTTATTCATCATAAAATGTTCTGCATGTTTGAAAACCTAAAATAAAATCATCAGATATCAATTTTTTCCAGTATTATACGAGGTTTGTCAAAATATATGCAGTTTACTCAAGAGTAAAGTACCTTTAAATTTGACAATATCGAAAAATGTTATTGAAAAAAGTTGAAGAGAACTGAAAACTACGTTCAAATATGCAATTGCATCTATTAACATTGACAAAAATAGATTTTGTGCAAATTAGTTCCGATTTTTAATGAAACATTTAAAATATACGCAGTAATTAAATTGAACTACTTGGTAACAAAAAACTATTAAAATAAGTTATATTCTCATTTTATGGCCATGTTTCCAATTGTCAAAACAATATTTTTCATTTAGCCAATTATAGGTATGTCTATTTGAAATTAATGTGAATGGTTAATGACCATAGTATAAATATTATTACCTTGTTTTATTCGTTTTACATTGAACTGAATACAATTTACATAATTATAATATAGAAGCAATTAATTTTATATTCAGACCCGTTTATATACTGGATATGTCGAAACGAATGTTTATTTTAAGTTGATAAATCTACATTTTTTTTCCTACTAATTAGATAATTTCAAGACTCAACTACCTAATTTATTTGTACAGTTATATTTCAATAAATAATAAAAACATCTTCAAAGACCACTGGAATCTTGCGATGACTAGCCGGTTTGTGAACAGATCCTTATGTAGTCGAAGCATAACTTTTTCTTTCAGCTGTTGCAATGTATGTATTTATGTATTTTGGGGAGACCTAAACGATTTATTGTGCCCCCTCACTTCTTCTTAGTTTCTGAGGAGAGTCTCAGAAACTAGTTGGTCCTTTAGTCCTATTTCCCGAAGGAATTTTAGGATGTCTGTAGGCTTCAACTCAGGTAAATGTTCCTCTTTTATCCAGTAATCCAGTAATCTCCCAGGTGCTGTGCTCTAGGATTCTGAAGTGCTGTGCAGTTGGAAAGTATGTATATAGAGGCTTCTTCTACCATGCCACAAAATCTGCATTCTTCTTCCTGCACTATTTTGAGCTTTTTCAGGTGCTCATTCAGGCGACAATGCCCCGTTAGGATCCCTGTTAAAACTCTTAACTCAGTTTTACTTTGACTTTGCATTCATTTGATCTCAACAGGTTGTAGTCACCCAGAAGAGTCTTTGTATAAGCCCTACTAGATCTCTCCAATGGACAGATCTCTTTTTCTCGGCTTTACCTATTTCTTCCAATATTACATTGGGGCTGATTTCGCAAAAGGGTTCAGGCCCCTAGAAAGGTATTTCAGTCCCCCTCTTTGCTAGTTCATCTGCTATTCCATTTCCTTCTATTCCAGTGTGTCCTGGAATCCATAGTATAAAGGTGACTATTGTTCTCGCCTAGTTCATTAAGTTTGTCTAGGCATTCCCACAGCATTTTGGAACTGATTACACAAGAGCTCAGTGCTTTAATGGCTGGCTTGACTATCCGACATCATGATAATCCTTTGTCTTCTGTATCCTTTATCAATATTGAACTGGACGCACTTTCTTGTGGCGTAGATTTCCGCTTGAAAGATACTTGGGGTTTTTCCCAAGCTTTCAGAGTGTTTGGTTCCTGGCCCGACCACTCCTATCCCGGTTCCTTCTATTGCTTTTGAGCCGTCTGTGTACCATTGAATGGCATTCTTTCCAAGTCTGTAGCAATAGTCAGACGGCTAGTCATTGGCTTTGGCAACTACTGTAGGTACGTTTTGAAAGAAACCTCTATAACTTAATTCATTTGACAGGTTTTGGACATAGATTTAAATGCGTACATGCAACAGACCTGAATCTGATGGTACAACAAGATCAGTTCTCTTGTGTGCTGGAGAAACTGCAAATCAAACAATGCAGTTCTGATTTTGGCAGCACCAGTCTTACCAAAATTTAAAAACGATCAGTAAATCAGTTATTTAAATTTCAGATGATCTGGGCTGAAACAAACTTGATTGGATGCGGATATTCTTACTATTACACTCCTTCTAAGGGGTACACAAAGAACTATATTTGTAATTACGGACCAGGGTAAGTTTAAGTTTTATAATCAAGGCAAATACAAATATATATAGGGTAGTTTGAAGTTCTTAGAACCTTTAAATTCTAATAACGCGACAATCCCAAAATATTTCCCTTGATATATTTACTGTGTTCGCGGGTTATGATCCAGAGCCACCAAAAGAATTTTATTTTTCCGGTCTCCGAGCAAATGTACACAAAATCATTCATTAATTACTATAGGTATAGGCAACCAATCATACAATAATATTAACAAAAAAGTTGTAACCAATAACTAATATAATTTTGAAACGTAATCTTTTTTTTTCAATAAAACTTTTACTTCTTTTTTGAAAGTCACGACCTTTGATTACAATATAAAGTGAATCCCTTTTATAATCAAATTTTCCAAACGTGAGAATTGAACTGATAGAATTCTTTCTCAGGGGAAATGTGTTAGGGCAACCGCCCTACGCGAAGGGATACCCAAACTGCAATGAAAATGGATTAGCCGATTCCAGTAGGTTTTCTGGACTCTGTGGTAAGTATATTTGCATTTTTAGATTTATTTTTTGTAACCGAAAGTTAAGCAAGAAGAGTGTTAAGCGGGTGCTACACGAAAATTTCACACATTCCAAAGAGCAATAATTTGTTTGCTTCCAACGTGATTTTTATTATTTGTGATATAATACATACCAAAATAGGAATAAAAATAATATCGTCACCGGAAAATTGATTTTGATAGAAATGTGTAATTGTATGAAGCGGTAAATATTTTAGTGGGTAATCAAATTTATGACGCGATGAGCTATTTTACATCCATCGTAGATATTTATTCGATTATTTAATCTAGTTTTGATGGAGGCTTTAATCATCATTTGACATTATATTATTTTATTATTAATGATAATTTCAATACATCAAACACTAATAATCAGAGTGGCCGTATAAACGAACCAAAAGTAGATTTTAATGTTTACTAATTAAATATTTATTAACCGATTCATATGTGAAATAAATAGATGTGGCTAAATTTAATTTAGCACTCCATCTCCTTCAGGAACTATAGACTCACTATAGACTCACTCACTCAATATTAGCTTTGCTTAACAGATGATCCCTCTCCAGTTGCAGTGTGATGTAAAAAAGAACATCCTCTCCTAACCGCAGTTATTTCAGCATGACAGATGTCAATTACACCACCAACCCATAAGTTTTACCACTACCCAAAATTGCCCAAAGTGGCTAAAGAAGTTTTAACTCAATTTTGACTTTCCTTCTCCATTATTTCGAAATGTATGCTGCTCTAATAACTTTTTTATTTAAAGTGATAAGCTAGAGATGTTTTTGTTTAAATGCCATTATTTTTCAGATAAGCCTGTATCGTCAACACCAACCTCAACTGCTGATACATACTTCTTTGGCTTCTCTAATTACCTTGGAAGAAAATAATTTCAATCAGTAAACGTCCAGGATGTATTTATGGTCCCCAATTTTTTGTCAGTATTGTATTTTAATGTCAAAATACGGAATCCGTATTTGAAATTTCTTATTTTTTTTATAATGTTGTGGAAAATCGGTTAATATCTTCTATTTGACATGACAGTGCCATAATTAAAAAAGTAAGAAATTATCTGTTTTCTAAATGTTTTTCGACACATTTCAATTATGTAAGGAGTGACTGAAAATTCTGAAGGTTAACCCCTTCCAAGCAATGCCAAGGATCCGTCTCTGGAAATTTGTGAGGAAAATTTAAGATAAGTTTCAACTGGAAACCATTAACTTCCAGCAGTTTCCATTCATCCTTAAATATTAGTGCCTATCGCTTTATTTCTTCCATTTTTTTAAATAATATTCTTTAGCTATACAAAGATTGTTATTTAATAGATAAAAACAGGCAAATTATTTTCCATAATTCAATATGTTTTTATAAGTGTATTTTATCAAATGATAACACCAATTTAAAACAACAATTAGTCATCAAAATTGCTATTAATAAGACTGGTGTGCGAGCTACAGTGATGATTTTTAGTTGAACAGTCAAAAAGATTTACTTTGTACCATTGAAAATGATTCATATTTGCTAAATGTGTTCTTTGTAAATATTTCTAGCTATATATATATCTGTAGCATATTTAAGTATTCTATTTGTATATGTGTGTAAATATATTTATTTCTTATAAATTTCGTTTCATTTTAATAATGTAAAAGCTGGGCTTACACTATGCAGCAAAACCTGCTATAGCTATAGCAGATTTGTGTAACATCTAGCAAGGTTATATAACATTTGCTAGAAGTAGAAAAAGTAACTTTTGAAAAGTGCTATATAACACTGCTATATGTAGCAGATTCTGCTATATATAGCAAAAATGGTGCTATCTATCGGGAGTCGGTAAAAATCAAAAGAAATAC
Organism: Galerucella calmariensis; assembly: GCA_910591675.1. Taxonomy (NCBI): domain Eukaryota; kingdom Metazoa; phylum Arthropoda; class Insecta; order Coleoptera; family Chrysomelidae; genus Galerucella; species Galerucella calmariensis. Next base: position 365,002 of record CAJUYG010000062.1, on the reverse strand, counting down.
GTGCTACATCTAGCTACATCTACATCTTATTTCTCGAAGCAAGCGACGGTCGAACCCAATACCTTCACTTCTGCCTCTGACTTCCCAAGATCTCCTTGCCGCGAGCAATAGGTTTCTTCGGCGCGACATTTCGATACGGAATGTGAATGAGGCTCTGCTACATATATAGCATATAGCACGGGCACCGGAATTACTAAAATTGTCTGTAACTATTTTGTATAGCAATGTTATACAGCAAAAATTATTTAGTTATATGACAATGCTATATAGCAAATGTTATATAGCAGGTTTTGTTACGTAGTGAAAACCCGGCTGTATCTTAAATTAATTTACTCCCTGTGAAATGAAAGCTGAAATCATAGACTGTTATATTTCTCTATGGCTGAAATCTTATCTGTGACAACTTTAGTCAAAATATACTGCCAAATGAAACGATGTGAATCATTTTTATATAATAGAATTTGCTTCACCCAAACAATTTAGCAGCGTACATAAAAAGTAGGAACCATAGATAATAGATAACGCAAAACTGCCTTTATCAAAGTAGCATATGACATTTGTCATTCATTAGTCATTAATGTCAAACGAAACATAACTTTTAGGTTAAATTTATGAAAAAGGAAAACTTTCTAGAATTAGTAGAATTTAAATTGGAAGACAGATTTCGCATAGTCATACATACTGTTCTGCTTAATGAACATATTTCATAAATTATTCAATAGTTTAGTTATCAGAACAGACACGTAAAATACAAGTACAAGAACTATGAGTGCCGACTACTTGTATTACTCCCATGAAAAACTCCAAAATTTTATAGAACAAGCTAAAAATGAAGATGAGGGAGTGCAGGAATATTTACGAAACGTTAAATACGCTGGTGTGCAGGATTTTACAGCAGGCAAGTCTCCATGTTTTCTCAGAATAAAATATTGATTTAAAACAATTTTATTACAGTGAAATTTTTATTAAACAGCTCAAGGGGAAAATCTGATTTGGTAATTAAAATAATTTGTTTCACTTATGTTTTTAGGATTAGAATGGTTTAATACAACTGAACCCCTGTCATTCACAAAACATCTTCATGGAAAGGTAGTTGTTTTGGATTTCTTCACATACTGCTGCATAAACTGTATGCACATTCTTCCAGACTTAAGGGAAGTTGAAAGCAAATTTTCTGTAGAAGATGGTTTAGTTGTTGTAAGTATACTAAAGAATCACAACTCCACATCTATGGCTGGTTTTCAATATATTTTATGTTTTTTAGGTTGGAGTCCACAGTGCTAAATTTGAAAATGAAAAAATATCTTCTAATATCTTAGCTGCTGTCCAGCGTTACAATATATCCCATCCTGTAGTCAATGATGCCAACTCTGAAATGTGGAAAAATTGTGACGTGCAATGCTGGCCCACTTTGTTGTTATTAGGTCCTTCAGCAAATCCCATAGTGATGCTTACTGGAGAGGGACATAAAGAAGATCTCATACTGTATATTAAGAATACTTTGAAATTTTATAAAGAAAAAGGCATGATATCCAGTCATAAGTTACCAATTAAGTCTGCTTACCATTTATTACCAGATTTGAAAGGACCTTTATTGTTTCCTGGTAAAATTACGAATATCTTGGATGAAAATAATCATGAGATATTAGCCATATCTGATACCGGTAATAATAGGATATTAGTTTTAAAGGAGGATGGTACTATTATGGAACAAATTGGAGGAAAGAGATTAGGTTTTAAAGATGGAAGTTTCGAAGATGCTGAATTCAATAATCCTCAAGGGTTGGCATTTCAAAATAAAGATGTTCTTTTTGTTGCTGATACTGAGAATCATGCTATTCGAAAAATTGACTTTAAAAGTAAAACTGTCATAACAGTTGCAGGTTAGTATGTTTTTAGATTGTGTGATTGTTGTCAGAAAAGGTAGATATAACTAAAGAAATATCTTAAAGGTACTGGTAAACAAGGCGAAGACCAAATTGGTGGTCATGAAGGACCACTGCAACCTATATCATCACCTTGGGATGTATGTATATACCGAACTCCAGATATGGATCTTACTTTTCACCCAGATGGCAATCCTCCAATACGAGATGTACTTATAATCGCAATGGCTGGTACTCATCAAATATGGGCGCTATTTCTTCAAGATACTGTCTGGTGGAAATGTAAAAAATATACTGCAGGTGATTTTTCCTTTCTTCCTCCACTACACACTATCTTACATGTGTTTTGATATATTCTTCAAAGACTGTGTAAAGTGTTAGTGTAGTGTGAGTATACTATTTTTCAGGAACTTGTATAAATATCGCTGGTTCTGGTAGAGAAGAAAATAAAAATAACAGCTACCCCACCTCTGCTGGTTTCGCTCAACCATCTGGGCTTGCGTTATGTCAAAAAAACAGGGAAGTTTATATTGCGGACAGTGAAAGCTCCAGTATTAGAAGATTATCGTTAGCTGATGGAAAAGTTACACCGGTTGTTGGAGGAGACAGAAACCCACAAGTACATTAAACATGGTTATTTTCCGACAATGAATTGATATTTTTTTGTTTCAGAATCTTTTCGCTTTTGGTGACAAAGACGGCACACTATATGATGCCAAACTTCAACACGCGTTGGGAGTGGGAGTTACTAAGGACGAAAAAGTTTTATTCGTAGCTGATACTTACAATCATAAGTTGAAAAAAGTTGAAATAACCGAAAATTCAGTCTCGTCCATAACCATACCTTCACAAGACACGACAGATGGCACTACAAGCACTTTCAAAGAACCCGCAGGTATCTGCATCAGCTTGGACAACAAGAAACTCTATGTGGCGGACACGAATAACCATCAAATCAAAATTTTATATCTGAATAATAAACAGAACGTAACGAAAATCGAAAAATTGGAGTTGAAGACGCTAGAAGGTAGAAGAACGGGGAATAAAAATTCATCGTACGAAATAATATCGGCGAAACCGTTGAAGGTAAACGCGAATGGAGGTAAGATCATTTTATCTGTCAAAGTAAATCTTGAAAATGGTTTGAGTCTAACGGAAGGAGCTCCGCAAAATTGGATGGTTGATTTACCGGATGTTACTTGGTCGTCTGTTCCTAAAAATGGAGTAGATGCTGGTAACGTTGAAACTACGATTAGTGTGCCGGTAAATACCGGTGCAAAGGAACAATATGTCGATTTTTTGTTTAATTTAGTTACTTGTACTACCGATACGTGTTTGCCGAAAAGTTTTCTTATTAAAATACCCGTACAATTTGAGAAGAATTGTGCAAATAAAATCAGCGAAAATATTAGTTTGGTCATTAAACCGGATGGCGTTAGGGTTTTGTGAAATTGATTAATTCAATTTTTTTGCTAATATACAGGGTGATTCATTAAGAATGTCCAATCTCTGAACTGTAGATTCTAGATCTCAAAATATGATGATTCTGCTCAACATGCCTTACGCAAATATTGCTAGGTTCCGAGATACGGGGTGTTCAAAGTTTAAATTTTGATTTTCGCAATAATTTTTTGTCTTCACAATAATTTCTCTTTGAAGATTAGCAATTTTACGTTTTTTTGGCATGAGGAATCATAATTTGCACTCTAATTTAACATTGCTAATGGAGGGCGCTAGTTACACTTGTTTGTGTTAATTAAATCTGTTGAAGAAATATTTTGAATTGTATTTTTAACTCTGCATGCATAATATCTTAAGATGACAATTCGTTACGCTTTAGAGATTAGGTTTGTGTGTCAGCTTTAAGTTATGGCCATGTGTTTTCAGGGTCCTTTAGCCATGTACCCAAAAGTAGGTACCTATAATTAGTATGACTGCAACTTTCGTTCTGTTCACAGCAACTGCATTGCTTATTTCTTTGTTTCGTTTGTAATTTAATTCACCTAAATTTGCTTCATTTCAATTTTCAATATATTCACTTATTACTCTGGAAGTTGGTACATTTATTTATTCCTTTAAGTAAATATCCAACAAAATCAAAGTAAACTTTATTTGGGCTAAACTTACAACTAAAATAATAAAGAAATATTAAAAAGCGTTGAATTCTACATTAAAAAAGTTACTCTTCTTTGATTCGTGTAACTTAATCGGTTATCGAGTTATTTGCTTCTAAAAAGTTCAATAAATTTTAATTTTTTCATAAAAAAATTTATTATTCCCTAAATATGTAACAATAACAAATTTGTAAACAAAAATAAAAAACCTCAAAGCAAATGCTCAAAGGGAAATTGTGAAAATCAAAATTTAAATTTAAACCCCGTATCTCGGAAACTAGCAATATTTGCATAAGGCATGTTGAGCAGAATCATCATATTTTGAGGTGTAGAATCTACAGTTCACAGATTGGACATTCTTAATGAATCACCCTGTATAACCAATGTGATTTAATTTTTTGTATGTAAATATTAACGTGCTGCAATTTTTTCCAAATAAGTTTTTACATTTTTTCTTTGTTGATTTCTATTACTCTGATAAATTTCTTCGATCTTCTGTTTAACAGATTTTCATTTCACAACCATTTCAGTTTAGGTAGTTGTCAAATCATTGTCACCTCTATCGAAAGTTGAAAAAGTGTATAGAAAAGTTAAAAAACTGTATAGAAACGTTAAAAAAGTTTATGGAAAGTCAGAAAACTGTACAATTTGAGAAGAATTTTTCGAATA
>CAJUYG010000062.1:338941-360323 GCA_910591675.1 Galerucella calmariensis | reverse complement strand
GATTTAATTTTTTTGTATGTAAATATTAACGTGTTGCAATTTTTTCCCAATAAGTTTTTACATTCTTTTTTTGTTTTTTCTTCGATCTTCTGTTTAACAGATTTTCATTTCATATCCATATCAGTTTAGGTAGTTGTCGAATCTCTAACTGAAAGTAAAAAAAAATTATAGAAAATTAAAAAAAAAGTGTATGGAAAGGCTTTAAAAAAGTGTATAGAAAGTCAGAAAACTGTCTAGAAAGTTTAAAAACCTGGAAAGCTCGAAAGATGTGTAGAAAGTCAAAAACTATATTTCCCGGGCTAGACCTTTGTTGTGTGGCCCGACTTGACGATTGTACATTAGATCTCGTCAAGTTCCTTTGCACTTGCGTCTAATTCAGTTGGAACTTCTTATTAACAGTATCTAAACTGTCACTGGTTGTTTTCGGAACAAATTTGGTGCAAGGATTTTATCTCCGGGGTAGGTACTAGAGATGTGATATGAAGAAACATATTTTTTTTTCACGACCTTCACTTTGAAGGTGGATTCATGCAAGAGAAAATTAAAAAGATTAATTTAAATCTAAAACTAAGAAGTTAAAACCATGTTATTTTTTAATTTAAATCTTAATTTCTTAGTGTCTTTCTAAGAAATTTAAATTGAAAAATAACATGGTTTTATCTTATTTTTAATTTTTTCTTGCATTAATCCACCTTAAGTTTAAGATTACTTAGTAACATTATTAAAAACAATTTTACTGTTGACCTTGTCTTTAAAAAAATAATACTTATCGAGAAACAGTCGAAGTATTATGTCATTTATTTTTATAACCTTTTTATAACAGATGCATTGAATAAGAATCGTTCTTTTTTAAATTATTGTCAATTGGTTAATTTTTTTAGTTTGATTTTGTAATTGGATTGTGCAGGGTATTAAAAAAATAGCCAATAACAAGTGTGATACTTTTTTTTAAGAATATTTGATCTTAATGTAAATTATATAGGGCTGGGGAAAAGTTTGGAAACAAGTAAATATGTTCAAATCGAAAAGGTCGAGATTTATGCAATATGACAAATACCTACATCTGCTATAAAGTTTTAAACCACTCATGTATAATTAATGTACATTTTACCCACTTTATAATACATTTATTGTGAATATTTTTGATATTTTATTAAATTATGTTGCTATTTTATACTTATGTGTTTTAATTTTTACCTTTAATATGGATTTTATTATTAAACTTTCACAACATGAGTTTTTTATTTAAAAAATTCCTAACTTCCTAATAAACTATTTTTATGGTGTTGTCAATCAATTGTTTCCCATACAATTTTGGGTTGAAAAGTTTGACTTTATCCCTTATAGACATTTTTGTCCAACCCTCGTAGATAAAAAGCCGGCTACTGGCTAAGCAAAGATTATAAAATATTCATTTTGTAATATTTGCTAAAGAGATAGATGCATGAGAATTATATAGTTGGATCATTACAAAAAGTTCTTCGGCTTTGCCTATTTTTTCCAATATTAAATTTGGAGCTGTCGGTCTACATCTTTGCTAGTCCATCTGCTGTTTAATTTCCTCCTATTCGAATGTATCCTGCCTTCATTTCCCAATAATGGAAATTATTAAAACTGTAATATTTTGCCCCATATATAGGTAATCGAAAATATTTCATTTAGTGCTAAAACGCTTTCTTAGAAAAATCAATATTTCTCAAATTAGGTCGTCTAATCGATAGTCTGGTCTGCTTAAAAAGTTTCTCTTTCGGTTGGCTTTTGTACCGTACCTACCGTAACCGAGCCAAGATGATTCCAGCTTTATTAAATTTAATTTCGATGTCAGTTTATCACTATTTTTTAATTATGAATTTCATGTTTGTTTGGGAATAGTTTGACATTATGCATTATGTACAGTTAAAGAAAAATTCAATCACTTCTGCAAAAGTGTTAGGTATTGAATGCATGAAATATAGAAATCGGTTTAGGTACATAGGTACTATGAATACATTTTTACGTTTTAATATTAAATTTAAATCTTCAATAGGTACCTGTGCTGTGAAACACAATTTTAATTTTTAATCAATCACTATAAGTATAAAAGATCAAGGTTATCCGTTAGTTTTATATCAGTGCTGAATAATACCTATATAATCTTAACACATTTCCCGAATGAATTGAAAAAATACTGCCTGCTAATTAGAGGATATCAGTTTTTAATTATAACTTTCTTTATCGTTTGAAAATTGTACCTTTTACAACAGAAATTTAAAAAATTATGTATGAAGTTTGATCCTGGTGAATGTTATCAGCTGGTTTTAAATGTAGGTAGAAATATTTGCTCGGTTTTAAACCAGTTTCAAAAAGTGGATCATAAATAAAACCTATTATTTTATCAGAAAGCAGCTCCTTAATCAAGTATTTTTCAAAAATGTTTGTCCGCTGTGTGTATATTTATTAAATCTACCTAACATAAGTAAATTTAATGGAAAACATAACACTCCTAAAGTTGTACAAAATATACCAACCGATAAATTAGTTTAATATACCTTCCTACCTACTTGAAAGAATTATTTTCATAGATATAAAATAGGTAGGAGGCAGGCTTCGCCTTGTTTATATTTTAAGTATTATTACTTGATTAACAAGATGACCTCACCTCATTTCTACATGACAAGTTATCCATATAAGGCGGTGATATCAGACGAAACCTTATAAAGATTATTTTAAATTTAAAACAGTTACATAGTGTCACATTCTAAACAAGTTTATACAAGCAGTGGATCTTTATTGCGAATACTACATTGTGAGTTTATACTGCTCCTTCGCCATTAATGATAGTATTATTCATAGGTACCTACAACCTTATTATTCTTTACGGAGCTGACCATTTATGTACCTGATGGTTACGTTATGATGGTACCTTCATGTACATTAGAGTTACTGATATATAGATTTGCATTATCACACTAAGTAGGTACCTATAGGTAATAATAAACTGTTATGTTATCTATAGGTGTAGATATCTACCTTCACCTACAAAAAGTTTGTTCTCCTAAAATCCTAGGGGACCCCAACCCGTATTTGTATAAGTTTTTGGATTTATTTTGCTTCTTTTAGCAATGAAAATGAAAACATGCTGTATGATTTTTAAAACAAAAAGGTAGGTAGGTAATATATTTTTGTTTGCTAATTTAGAACTGTAGAAAATAGATAGGTAGATGTCACGTAGAGGTCTCTAGGTAGAGACACCTATACTACCAAATTTTCCAAAGTTTATTTTTAATACAAAATTCAATAGAATAGAAAACATTTCTTTGGTGATACGTAGTCGCAGCATGTTCTAATCTATAAATATACACACACGAACTCTTCTTTAGTCACGCAAGAATAAACATGATGGTCATGAACCTTTTGGAATTCGTCAAGTAGGTACCTAGGTATAAATACCTATCTAGTTACCTAAATTTTCCCGAAGAAAAAAACTAACGATTATTCATATTTTTGTATAGGTGATTCTGGTGAACAATGAAATATGCTTCAAAATTGTTCCAAATTAGGAGCATTTCAAATTTTTATTCACCGGTGCTGTTTTATGAGTCATTTTGAATTGCTAAAGCTCAAATTCAATAAAGATTATTGCTACATTTACGAGTACCGAATATTTAATAAACACATGTTTTTATAAAATGAGATTGTTGAATATTCTCATCTTCCTCTGGATACCCTAATACTAAAGTGCTGAAAAGTTTAAAAAAAAAACAGCTTTTAACATCAAAAAACAATTGACTAGATATACTCTAACTTTTTGTGTTTAGCCGAGCGACTAGAATTACTTAATTATGAAATATTAAAATGAGAAACAATTTTTGCTTTTTTTGTTTTGTTTTTGTTTTGAATCAACATGATACACTTTTGGAATACATCAAGTGAATTCCGCAAATTGTATGATCCTGTATGAAGGATTACTATTTTGAAGACTACTAAAATAAAATACAATATCCAGATAGGTACCAGTTGAAAAATATTTTTAATTTTTTAAACTATGTGAATCCAATTCCAAAATAATACCATGCCTCGTAGCCTTAGACACAATCACCTAGAATTCAAGCATATAATAAATGAAAAAGGATAGAAAATAACGACCGGCTTTCCGTTATGTTCACATGACAACTTCTGGCCAATCAAAACAGCGAAACTAAGGCGTTGGTTAGTGACGTCACCTGGAGTATAAATAGCAACCGTCTACTAAAATTTCCGCAAGTTCGTTTGGAAAGCTGCATTACTAGCTCATCTGAACGTCTGTTGAATTTTAATTTTTAATTCATTTGTGGTGAAAAACTTGAAACTCATTCAATATGGTAAGTACTACAGATTTTATAAATTTATTAAATAGTTTTTGTATTTAGATTTATTTTTTGACATCTCAGTAACGTTTAAAGATAATAAAAAATGTGGAAACATGACGTGGCTCCGCCATATTGTGTACCGGCATCTTATTAACGGTTTTTTTTCAACAAGAATTTCCACTTCAGTAATCGTAATACCAGTTCATATCTTTGATTATAGGTTGTCCAATATCCATATCCATTTATTAACAAATTTCAATTCGAAAAATGTGTTTTTAATGACTAATTTTTACAGGGGCGTCTCCCTATAATTCCAAAAATTATTTGGGTAGCGTGGGTAATACTTAATTTACCAGATTGTATTCAACATTTTGTAGTGAATACTAGCTAAAATAATTTATTATTTTTGGGATATATTGTACTACTAGGTGTACGTTGAACAAGACAATTATTGCTTGCTTTTTATTTCAGCGTGAATGTATCTCAGTCCATGTCGGCCAAGCCGGAGTCCAAATTGGTAATGCCTGTTGGGAATTGTACTGCCTGGAACATGGTATTCAACCTGATGGTCAGATGCCATCAGACAAAACCGTTGGAGGAGGAGACGACAGTTTCAACACATTCTTCAGTGAAACTGGTGCCGGTAAACACGTCCCCAGAGCTGTATTTGTAGATTTGGAACCAACAGTAGTAGATGAAGTACGCACAGGCACATACCGTCAATTGTTCCACCCAGAACAACTCATCACTGGCAAAGAAGATGCTGCCAACAATTACGCCAGAGGTCACTATACAATTGGTAAAGAAATAGTCGACTTGGTATTGGACAGAATCCGTAAATTGGCTGATCAATGTACTGGACTACAAGGTTTCTTAATCTTCCACTCCTTTGGTGGTGGTACTGGTTCTGGATTCACATCTTTGTTGATGGAACGTTTATCTGTTGATTACGGTAAAAAATCAAAATTGGAATTTGCAATTTACCCAGCCCCACAAGTATCGACTGCCGTAGTGGAACCATACAACTCCATCTTGACCACACACACCACTCTTGAACACTCTGATTGTGCCTTTATGGTTGACAATGAAGCCATCTATGACATTTGCAGACGTAACTTGGACATCGAGCGCCCCACCTACACCAACTTGAACAGACTTATTGGACAAATTGTTTCTTCTATAACGGCTTCTTTGAGATTTGATGGTGCCTTGAATGTCGATTTGACAGAATTCCAAACTAACTTGGTCCCATACCCTCGTATTCATTTCCCTCTTGTCACATATGCCCCAGTCATCTCTGCTGAAAAGGCCTACCACGAACAACTTTCTGTTGCTGAAATTACTAATGCTTGCTTTGAACCTGCCAATCAAATGGTGAAATGTGACCCGAGACACGGTAAATACATGGCTTGCTGCATGTTGTACAGAGGAGACGTAGTACCAAAGGACGTTAACGCTGCTATCGCTACCATCAAGACCAAACGTACCATCCAATTCGTAGATTGGTGTCCGACTGGTTTCAAGGTTGGTATCAACTACCAACCACCAACTGTTGTACCAGGTGGTGATTTGGCTAAAGTACAACGTGCTGTGTGCATGTTGTCCAATACTACAGCTATTGCTGAAGCCTGGGCAAGATTGGACCACAAGTTCGATCTTATGTACGCCAAGAGAGCTTTCGTTCATTGGTACGTCGGTGAAGGTATGGAAGAAGGTGAATTTTCAGAAGCTCGTGAAGATTTGGCCGCTCTTGAGAAGGATTACGAAGAAGTTGGTATGGATTCTGGAGAAGGTGAGGGTGAAGGAGCTGAAGAATATTAAATTTGGAAGAGCCCTGAACATGACTGGTTTAAAATGAAAACAAATAAATTTTCCAATTTTTTTATATTTCCATATTTTTTGTGAAACGATTATTCAAGTCTGAGTTATTTAATTACAGTTTTTTTACGAGCAACAATTGTTTTATTTCAATACATAATTTTTAGAGGGAAAGAATATCTATGAAGTATTACACACACATAGTGCAGGAATGTTGCTTTTCCTGAGAGGCGCAAACACTATTTTCGCGCAAATCTCTTAATCTATATTTTGAACAACAAATAAATGGTTCATTGAAATTTGTAATAGTTACCTGAATTAATCTGAAATGCCAAACGACACAAGAATCAAATTGCTGGTCTTCTCGAAATTAAAATGAGTGATGGTATGATTTCATTTCTGGGACACTTCCAGAGCTGATTGAGGCAGTGAATGCTTTTAGAATTTCGTCGGTGAGGGTATGGAAGAAGAATTTTCAGAAGCTCGTGAAGATTTGGCCGCCCTTTAGAAGGATTACGAAGAAGTTGGTATGGATTCTGAAGAAGGAGCCGAAGAATATTAAATTTGAAGAATCCTAAACATGACGTTTGAAATGAAAACAAGTAAATTTTCCAATTTTTTTTTATATTTCCCTATTTTTTGTGAAACTATTATTCAAGTCGGAGTTATTTAAATACAGTTTTTTTACGAGCAATAATTGTTATATTTTAATACACAATTTTTAGAGGGAAAAAAATCTAAAGTACTATGACCTATTATGCAATATTCTAGATTTTGAAAAAATGGTGAATAATTTTGCTCAATGATGCATTGAAATTCGAAATGAAGTTACTTGGATTAATATGGAAACGTAAGGTTGAATTCTCAAACTTTACAAATAATGTTAATTGCTGGTCTTCACGAAATTAAAATGGGTGTTGATGGATTTTCCATCTCTGGGACACTTCCAGGGCTGATTTGAGGCAGTGAATGTTTTCAGAATACAGATTAATTCCTTATAGGATAGCAGAACCCTATATTTTCTGGAGGCTTAAAACGTAATCTATTTAATTTCTCACAACTATGCCAAGATCATTAGTTTGAAATTTAAGAAAATTGTAAAATTGCACGATAAATATAATACCTAGTTATCGGACACCCTTATACCATTCGAAAAAGGACATTTTTTTAATATGATGAATGATTAAAATATAGGGTGTTCCATTTAAAATAAGCCCGATACTGCACATTGAATGATCTAATAATGAAACTGAAAATTCTGAACACCCTGTAAAGAGATATTTAGCATTCAATCGTGGAATACATTCAACGAATGTCCAACTATTTAGATGTAAGAGAAAATTTGTTATATCAATTTTTTTTTAAATGTTCACATTTTTAAAAAAGTCAACATAACTCGGAACCCTCTGTATTTAGGTATAGGGAACCATTATAAAGGAGCCTTTTATTTTTCAGTGGCAATCGGAAAATGCAATAAAATATAGGGTGTTCCATAAGAAAAAATATAACTTTGATACGCCACACTTTATCGTTTCAAAATATTTTCAAATTATAGTTTAAGTTGGAGTAAAATTTGTGGTATGAGAAGATTTTACGGAAAATTTATATTTTCTGTGATATTTGTCCGATCCCGGACTTTTGCCGAACTCTGTGATCAATCATTTATGGAGAACACAACTGTAGAAAGACACTTTGGATGAGTTATATCCACATTATTATTTTACCTCTACACAGTTTGCACATGAAGTAAAGTTTTGATTAGATGAATGAACAGTAATGTGAAAAAATCCCGAAACAGGCTTATTTTTAAAAGAATAATCTACCATACAGATTTAATAGAACCTTTCGAGGGATGACACCATCTAAAAACTCAAGTGAAGAGAGTGATGTGAACTTGATTACTGTAGGAAATTATATTTGATGTCCCATCACACGGAAGAGGAATTTATATAGTAGGTATTTGACCACAAAATGAAACAATTTGATATCAATGACTTTGGTGTATCATTGCTTTGATGATCTAAATTTATGATTAGAAGACACACTTTAATAACATCAAGTACATATCATTCCAGTTTTCTTTAATATAATTTGTAATTAAAAACTGACCAACTTACCTTTAGAAATTAAAAAATGGATATTCAATTGAACCTAGACTATTTTATTATTGTAAAAAGTATTGTTTTCTTCGACATAAAGATCATTCGAACAAAAAATCTATTTATTTTACTGAATGAGACAATACATAAAATTAATCCTTAATATATATTTATCTAGCCAATGCTTCTAGTTCTTGGATTTCTCTGTCGGCAGCAAGTTTCTTTTCTGCGGCTAATTTGACATCACGTTCTGCTTTAATTTTAGTTTCTACTTCTCTAATGGCACTTTCTTTCTTACTGAGCCTGTTTTGGTGGAATGCTCCATATGCTACACCAAGTGCTAGAAATCCCCATCTTCCAAACTATAAACAAAACAGTAATATACGTTCTAGTCATATTCTATTATCTATAATAGTAAAATTTAGATGGAAAATGAGTAGAGTGAGGTTAAGATCAATTATGTAATAAAATGTAAGGTGATTCGAATAATCCAATTTAGGAAATTAAATTACCTTGATTAAAGGTGATACACGAACTGGGGCAGCCAGAGCAGACATTATAACTATTGTTTTGGAGAAATTAGTAAAAAAAATTGGTCTATAGAGTCAAAGACGGAAATTTTGACAAATCTATTTTTAAAAGTGACTGCTGAAAGGTAAAGGTAGGCAACAACTATCACATCTGCATTGTGGCACATGTCACTGTCACTAGTCAATTATGAATAAAGGCATATTATCATGAGCTTCAGATTTAAAAACTTATTTACACTTAATTCATTGATGTATTATCTAATTATCTTCAACTTCCCTTCTTCAGAGTTCTTCATTATCATTATCATTGACAATTAATGATCGAAGATTGTAATGAAGAGCAGGAAATATGTATGTATCTGTATCTTATCTTTGACCAGCACGAGGCCGCACTGTCACCATCTGAGCTTGGCTGAGAGTCGGCCCAGATTGAGGAAGATAAGCACAATGCACAAGTTAAATTGTGATTGTACAACAAAAAGTTTAGTCGCGAAGAATGTTTGACATTTGACAAATTAATTGTCACTGTCAATTGTCAGTCAAAATTTTTTAAAAGAGACGCATGCTCCCGGAAAGGAATATAATCTGTCAGAAACGACTGTTCAAAGTATGTTTAAAGTGTTCAATTTAATTTTTGATAAGATGTGGCTAGGTTCGTGAACGAATAAGGAAGTGCTGATTGACTTTTATTATTTTCGTCAATATTGAAATTATTTTAAAAGAACCATGGCTCTAATGTTAACCATAATGTCCATTGCGGGCTCCATCCTTCTTACACCTTTTTTGATGTTGTTGGTGGGTATAATATTTCTTGCATCTATCGGTAAAAGTTTAGGAGTGAGAAGATTGTATGTAAAAACATTGTTGATGATTTTTGAGGTGAGTAACATAATAGGAATTATATATTTTATATTATGTATAATTTGTGATATTTGCTCATACTAAGTATAGTCCCAACATTATAATATCAATTTCTACAAACTATTAAAGGCTTAAGAGCTCTAACTTCAACCCAATATTTAATGCAAGTGGTATTAGTTGCCTTTTGAAAATAATAACTTCTATCTACTGATAGAATAAATTTGAATGTAAATTCAGTTTCCTAGAAGCTTGTTTTTAGAGTAATCTTTGAAATGAATTGAAATTTCTCATGGATACTGTCTAAGTAACCACTTATACATGTATAGTTTAAATTTTATTGCTAATGTTTATAAATAATACAACAAAAAAGTAAAACATTTGGTCAACATTCCAATAACACTTTTACAGCTGAAATAGTAGATGTGAGAGACTTGAAAATAATGTTAACCTCTAGTAGTGGATATTCTAAAAATACAGCATCTTATAGAGAAACTCCTAGAGATCTTCCATTTTCATGTCTGTAATTCACTAAGTGAACTGATTCTCTCGAAACTAATTGTAAAAGTAACAGCTACAATACATATGGATGGCAGGCATCAGTTTCGGTGGATAACCAACCAATTATTCAACCAAACAATTACATTTCTTGTAATGTGCATAATCTTGCGTAAATGTAATGGTGCAATTAATTATATTACTAATTACTAAAATACTGTGGGAAATTTAATCATATTTTTCAAAATACTTTTATATCCAACATTTCCATAACCAAATAATAATACAATATATTTAAAATAAATGTGGGAAAACGAATCTAAATGACAGCTTGAATCCTGGACAAAATGAAATGCGGGATGAATTAAGAAAATGTATACTCTAGCAGAATACAGTACATCTCAGCACCCTGTAGTTAGTTGGGTATTTCAGCCCTCGTTTCAGCCACACTTTTCTTTAGTTTTTCAATGCAGGTAAATGTTATCTTAATATATTTAATTTATTGAAATTACACAAGAGTGATAAATTTCACATTATCAGTATTTGAGGATATGTTCCAATGACCTCCAGCAACATCATTCAATAGATTGATGATCATAGGCTTATTGACCGTTGATATAATCTTATCCATCACGTGTAGTTTTAATGGAAGGTATAACTAGTACATTTTTGGAACTTTAGTTCTTTACGTCAGGTTATGTTTGAGCAACCGGGGGTCGCGACGCAAAAGATCTGACCGTTACGCGTTACGTTACGCTACGTTATGTTACGTTGCTTCGTTATGTGCCTTGCTTGCGGGCTTGTGCTCTCTCCTTAGTCTCTATCTCGTTTACGAAGCAGCGATTCATATGCCCCGGCTGGGATTTGAACCCGGGCCGCCCGCGTGGAAGGCGAGCACTCTACCACTGAACCACCGACACTATATTAAAATTCTATGCAAAGCTGGTATTCGCAGTACTGGTGATCTACTTGAATATATTCGGATAAATTTTTACTATTATTTCCATAATTTTTTGCGCGATTGATCTTTTTTGTTTAATTACAGCATCGGTTGTCAAAATGATATGAGGATTAAGGGGTCTAGCACATTTACTTTTCGAAATACAGGGTGTTGAAATTTTGAAAACTTGAATGTTTCAATTCGGTAACTTTAAACTGGATAGATAAATTGATTTGACATTTGGCAGGTTGTTATTAAATGTAACAGGGGATATTTTGATAGAAATAGTAGTTTGTGCAACTAGTGTGGATATGATGGCCATATCGCACGATGACAAAGTTTCAATCGTTCAAGTGCGATATGGACAATCCACACGAGTCGAACAGCATATTTTTTCTACGACCCACTTATGAAAAAATCTAGAAAATAAAAATTTCTATAAACTGTAATATAACTTCAAATTGAAAATTTAACAATTCAATTTTATGTTTCCACTAATTTTTGTGTGGTAAACGTACAGTTCTTGAATGTCCAATTTGTATAATGCTACAGTTTCCCTTTTTAAATATACGATGCTGTTATAAGTAGATGTTGCCAGTCGGACTCCCTCATGAAGGGTACCGTATCATTATCTGTAATAATGAATATTCTGCTAAATATTTCAAACGTCTACCTCTTGTCGTTATTAATATCAAGCAGAATAATTATTTAAAAATGAAATTAACAATTAAAAAAAAACTTCACGGGGAATCGAACCCGGGTCTACCGCGTAAGAGTCTGGTTTGCTTACTACTCGACCACCGAGGAATATGCAAATTGTTTATCTATAACGTCAGATGTATTAAATAATTTTTGCTTAAAAGGAACTAAAGTTCCCACCGTGTGTCCCGCGACACGTTCTATCTTTTTTCAAATAAGTATGTCATAATCGTTTAATGCCAATTATAATTGATGTATTGGTAAGGATATATTTATATCAAAAACAACTATCAATCTAGGAAGTTACGAGACATAGTTGATTGTACAAAATACAAAAATGTTGATTGTTTAAACAACTTTTTGAATTTTGAGTACCTAATTCATCCACTCTCATCACATTAGTTGATGTACAATATTACACAGTAGCTAAGGCGAGGAGTAGGTATGATGGAACCACAATTGAAAAGAACAAGGAATTTTTGTTGGGAAAAGTTTTGGTCATACCAGAATCCATAAACATCAGACCAATTGGGAGAATCGAATTTCTAACAACACCAACGAAAACTGTTATAAAATAATAGAAGCGACTGATTACTTTTTAAAATAATTCGTTTTTCTTTTGTCATTTATCTATAAACGTTAATTGGATAGGTTACGAACGATATCCACTTGGAATTTATAAATAAAAATTAAATTTCGAGGTTAACCATTTGAAATAACCTAGAGACAGTCGTTTTTAATGTTAATACTTCGATTATCTTATCACATTTTTGTACTTAATACTTATAAATTGAGCTATTTTTAGATAGGTAATATCTACATATGCTTTTTAGAATATCAATCCCTAAATAAATAATAGAAAAAACCATGACACCTTTACCAAACTAAATAAATTTTTAGTTACTGAGATGTGCAGTTGAATTGTATTAGTCAAATGGAAATTGAACTTTTACATTGTTGTCAAAATTATCAGAGACTAAATTTTTTATAATCATTACAAGTCCATTGTTTTTAAACCAAGAGCATTTTAGGAAAATAATAGATAGTTTTTTTAATAGATTATAAATACAGGGTGTCAATTTTAAAACTTACAATGGGCAATACCTCGTGAACGAAAAAAGATATCAAAACAATTTCAAAACCGTTTCTAGGAGTGGGCGAACTAAAATGACATGATAGAGAACGCACCCCCCATCAACCCCCTATGCCCCACCTCCGAAAATTTTATTAGCAACAACCTACTTGTGATGCTTCGTTGGAAAGACGCTAAGTCATAATCATACAGGGTATAACAATTAACCAGAAACATTTAATTGATAATAAAGATTCCAAACAATCATTACACTGTTTTCCATAGTTAATTTAAACTAATTTGTTGTAGTATGGCAGAAAAGATATAGAATCTTCTTTGAAGAATAGACAAAAAGAATTGTCAGAAGATATAGATGAAGGTTATAGTGAGGAAATAACACCGCCAGAAAGATCGTTAGATCCACCGTTAACGAACGGTGTAATTAACGGTAGAGGGAATACACTCATTAACAAAGATGAAGGATTAATTTTGGTACCTGAACCACCAACTACTAAGACTGAAGAAGCTATTAAAGAGCACAAAGTGAGTTATTGATAATAATTATTCTTTTCAATAAAGTAATAAGTGTATTATGATGTATGTATGTATTTTGAGGTGACATTCACTGAGACCTAAAAGATCCATTGTGCTCCCTTACTTCTACTTAGTTTCTGAGGAGAGAAACTTGTAGTTCCTTTTTCCCGGAGGAATTTTAGGATGTCTGCAGGCTTCAACTTAGGTAAATGTTCCTCTTCTATCCAGTAATCTCCCAGGTGCTGTGCTCTAGGATTCTGAAGTGCTGTACAATTGGAAGGTATGTGGATGGAGGTTTCTTCTTCCATGCCACAAAATCTGCATTCTTCCATATTATGATGATCCTATTTGTGTATTTGGAGCGCCAAGTAAACGCTTTTTAATAACTGCTTACATACAGAATATGTTATAGCACAAAAAGTACATTTTTTATCAAAACATTTAGTTTTTTGATAGATTGCGTAATTACAACTTGAGCTTGTTAAATTAAATGATGAATATTTTATTACACGAACTTTGTTCTAGGAAAAATATAAGGACTTTGAGCTATCGAACGTATTTGAATTTGTCAAGGCTGGAGTAGAAGCAATAATTGAAGATGAAGTGACTTCGAGGTTCGAGGCCGAGGAATTGAAAAATTGGAATCTGTTGATCCGCACAAATAGGGGTTACGAGTTCATATCATGGAAGCTAACTTTCCTTTGGCTGGGTGGATTTTTCATCAGATATTTCTTCTTGTTTCCTTTAAGGCTTATAATTTGTTGTTTCGGGGTAAGTTACTGCTTAATACTTTATTTTTTACACAGTCTAATTAAGTATATCGTTTAAAAAAAAAATATTTTGCCGGTGTTTTCAGATCGCTTTACTTATTGCATCAACATTTTCGATGTCTATACTATCGGAAGGTAAACTAAAAAGATGGTTGAACGAAAAATTATACAAGATTTGTTTTCGCGTTATTGCTCAAGGTGTTACGGCGATCATAAAAGTAAACAACAAACATTGGCGACCGGCTAGAGCTTCGGTTTGTGTAGCGAATCATACGTCTCCAATTGACATTATGACATTGTCGACAGATAACTGTTATTCGTTGGTGAGTTAACGTAGACGTAATATTATAATTATGTCTATGGTTTGAAATAAAATGGAAGCTATTTATACCAGGCGAATTTTTTGTGGTGTACATGGTGAATGTAGCCGTATCCAATGTAAATAGATGTTTTTGAGGATTCATGTGTTGTTAAAGGGAGTTTTTTTGAGAGTGACCTGGATTGCTTACTAAGAGCTGACAACCAACTTGACTAACGTACGAGGTATAAAGTTACATTTGGTGCATAGTTGATTAAATAATAATTATTACCTATACCAGTCAAGTTTAAAGTTGTCAGCTTTGTACCTCACAGATTAGTCAAGGTCAATATGAACAAAATTGTGTTTTGTTTTGGAATTTTATAACTCGGGAGCAAATCGGAATGACTAGGAAATTTGATATCTCTACTTATTTCAAAGTTATTCAAGGTTAAAGTTGAATAAGTGATACATTTTGACATTTTTTCAATATTTCCACGCTTCAATCAAAGATTACAGAAAAAAAATATAAGATGTTTCACTCGTTCGAATTTATCGCGTAAAGCACCAATGCCGCTGGTGACTTGGATGGTACAGTACGTCCTTACTTGCATTTGATTTGGCATATTATACGAGACGTCGCCCGTCGAGCGCTGTTATTTTATAACGGTGTTTATTGGATGTTCGTGTTTCATATTTATGTTGTATAGATTTTTTTAATGTATTAATTAATTGTTGGAATGAGCAAAAAGTCATATTAATATTTTTCTCTTTAATAGCAAAGCTTAAACACTAAATATTTTGTAATATTTGCTTATACAAAATTACGGATTAATTTTTATAATAAGGATATTTATATAAACAAGTACATTAAGCAAGAAAACTCAAAAATTCAATTCTATAGCTAACCAAATGGGAATTGGTCAGTTCCTTTTGAACGAAATTATTAAATTTTCTTTTCATCATCCATTTAATCAATTTCCTTTCAAATATTATGCAAGTCTCTATACCAGAGTCCGTATATATTTTACTCTCAAATGTATATTGAAAGATTTGAAAGACAATAGATTAAATTTAACACGTAAACCATACTCCAAACTTTTTAATAAAGGTATCCTGCAGATGCTTCTCTTTTTACTGTTTTAACCTTGTCAATCCAAAAAAACGCGTTATTTATAGATCAAAATTTAAGATTTAGTGGCCCTATTATTCTGGTGGCTAATGAGTATGTTCAATTGAATTTGTGATAAATATCTGCTAGATTATCAATAAGTATCACAAAATTTCTAAGATGCTGGATAAAAACTGTGAATTGATTCATTTTAAAAATTTATTAAGTTTATTTTTTACTTACCTTTTCAAATTCATATCCCGAACATTTTTCGAAATAATTAATAATTTAAAAATAAACCTTTGTGATAAAGAATAAAGAAGAAATATATATTTCTCTAATTACCCCTGTATAGCTTAAAATAAAATAAGCTGTTCGAACTTCTCTGGTATCTACCGGTCTCGTTATTGACAACAAAAGCGAGTCGTAAACATAATTTATGAGAGCGGCATCCGTTTGGGACAGCAACTTGAATCAAACCGTCCTGGAGTGAAACATCTTATATTTTTATTCTGTAATCTTTGCTTCAATCAAGTTGAAACAGTCTATACTTTGGCAAATTTATCTGAAGCCGTGAAAGGAATGCATTCGAAAACATCCGATATTGCCACGTTATTTTTTCAAATTATGGGATTCTTCAAGCTCTGGCAGCGTTGTACGAAAACCGTAATTACCACACCCTCCGAATTACATAATTGGTGATTTTTATCGAAAGCTGACTTCTTATTGGCAAGCGCGTGCGTGGGTTCTTCCCTCTCACTTCGTCAATTGACTGATATTGATTTATCCAGTGGCGTTGGTATTGTCAGTTACCTTTGAATTTTCCATTTTACTTGGTAAAATGGGTACCGTACGCCATTAGTAAGTTTATGACATATATGCCTCGCCTCTTACCGATTCCCTGTAGCTTCAGATAAGCTTGCCAAACTGTACTATGCAGTGTGTCTATAAAGTAATGTGTAAATTCATTCATTCTTGCTAAATAATTCAATTCTACTGTGTGTATGTTTTAATAAAGCGTACAACACTTATCTTTTATCGACAACTTGATTTCTATCACTATTTTATTATCTTTCCCCTTTTATTCGTTAAAATCATTATAAAGAATTAAAGTTCAACAAATATTTTTTAAATGGTTACAAGTTTTAAAACAAGTATAAATTAATAACAGACAAATTGTTTTGAAAACCTGTTTTATTAGTCAGACCATGAATTTTTAAACAGCGAATTAAAATTTTTAATATTTTTATTTGCCAAATCTTATTTTGTAAATAGTTATACAGGATGTCCACAAATGTTCCAGCTCTGGAAATTATATGATCGGGATAAAAAAAAACTTGTATATTTTATAGAGCATTAATTTTAGAACAGTGCTGATAGCCCAAAATGAAATAAAAAAGGGACAAAAGGAATAACAGAAACCACGTAAAATGTAGAGGGGCTGTAGGGTGGCGCGTTTTAGAGGTCGAACGAGGTTTTTCTTAATTTCCGGCGAAAATTGACCTCCAATCGAAAAATGTTGTATTGCAATGTTGTAGGTATTGAAAAGATCTAAAACTTTTGTATATATCATTTTTCACATAATTTCAAAGATTCTGAGAAAAATCAAAAGAACCGTGTTTTTCGTTTTAAATTTTTTTTCCTGAAATTTACAGGAGACTTACCTTTCTATGTCCCAAATTGAGAACTAAGATATGACCTGAATGTTTGTCTATAGATAACTGTGCCTCAGGAAGCAATGTTTTTAAGTAGTTTGCTCATCACTTAATTTTTTGTTAAATATCCAAAATATTTTTATTGTCTTTTTATCATTATTGCTTTGTTTTTATAACTATTTAATACTGAAGAATGTCAAGATTTTCAAGTTCGTTAATAATTTAATAGTTTTTTTCTTATTATTCGTATTATGTAAATTAGTAAATTGATGTTATTTTGGTAATTTATAGACGATTTCGTAAATAACAAGGTACTTCAATACAATAACAATGATTTCATGATATCACAATAATACATTCAAATTAAATAATTATAACTAGTTAATATTGAAATCAATTACTATCCTAGAAAATAATAACAATTTATTAAAAAAAAATTAATTTCTAGTTAGAGTCAATGCTACAGTTTCTTCTCCTCGAGCTTCTTTATGTCTCAGTTAATATCTAGTAAAAAAATCTCTACACGGTGGACCGAAATAAAGGAGTACATTTTTTAATTGAAAATATTTTTTTTGTTTTTTGGGCGATTTATTTCCTTTTTGCAGGGATAATAACCTAACATGTCCTCAACATGACTGTGAATTTGGAAGCAAAAATAATGTACATAAAGTTACTAAACTGTTTTCATAAATATGTTATTTGTTAAAATGTTATTTAATAAAAAAATGGTATTTCTCGAATCCGGCAATTTCGGAAAATTTCCTTTTCACTGAAGTGTTCTGGATAGTTTGTCTACCGAAAAAGCATATTAGTACAATTTTAGTTGAGACATTTTTTATTTGCAACGAGCTCAAATGCACTGTTATATAATTTTTTTATAAGTCCGACCCTGTACATTATTTTTGCTCCCAAATTTACAGTCATGTTAAGGGTTATCAGCCCTGCAAAAAGAAAATGAATCGCCCAAAAAACAAAAAAAATATTTTCAATTAAAAAATGTAATCCTTCATTTCGGCCCACAGTGTATAGTTTAATACATTTTTTTAACCATGATATTGTAGAGAATAGTAGATATAGTTTGTATAATAAGTGCCCAAAGAAATTTTTCCCCCATGAGCATAAAAATTGAATCAAGCGAGTGGGAAAACTAATATTGTGCACATGTTGTACATAATACTTTTTCTACAACAATATATTTCCTTTTTTCCTCCAATTCATCAAATTATTGCCTTTGAAATATCCGGTAATATATGTGTCAATTTTGTTTGAGAATAAAAATTTGCTCAGAAAAGTTACTTTAAATATTGATTGAAATAAAAAAACTTTTTCTTATTTTTCAATTCTTGTTTATTGCATGTATTTATGTATTTTGGGGTGACATTCACTGAGACCTAGAAGATCTATTGAGCCCCCTTACTTCTACTCAGTTTCTGAGGAGAGTCTCGGAAACTAGTAGCTCCTTTAGTCCTATTTACAGGAGGAATTTGAGGATATCTGCAGACTTCAACTTAGGTAAATGTTCCTCTTCTATCCAGTAATCTCCCAGGTGTGTGCTGTAGGATTCTGAAGTGCTGTGCAACTGGAAAGTATGTGGATGGAGGTTTCTTCTTCCATGCCACAAAATCTGCATTCTTCTTCCTCCAATATTTTGAGCTTTTTCAGGTGCCCCTTCAGGCGACAATGTCTCATTAGGATCCCTGTTAAAACTCTTAGCGCAGTTTTACTTTGACTTATGCATTCATTTGATCTCAACAGGTTGTAGTCACCCAGAAGAGTGATTGTATAAGCCCTACTAGATCTTTCCAATGGTCAAATCTTCTCTTTATCTCGGCTTTACCTATTCCTTCCAATATTACATTGGGACTGATTCTGCAAAGGGGTTCAGACCCCCAGAAAGGCATTTCAGTCCCCCTCTTTGCTAGTTCATCTGCTATTTCATTTCCTTCTATTCCAGTGTGTCCTGGAATCCAAAGTATTCTATTCTTCTATTCTATTCTTCTCGCCTAGTTCATTGAGTTTGCCTAGGCATTCCCGCACCATTTTGGAACTGATTACACAAGAGCTCAGTGCTTTAATTGCTGCTTGACTATCCGACATTATGAAATATTGAAGAAAATTTTTTTAATGTCACAATAAATTGTTTATCACTAGAAGACAATTAAATGTGGATAATTGTCCATGCAGTTTATATTAGTTATTACTGTAAATTGGATTTTGTAATATAGATGAGATTTAAAAAAAAAAATAACAACAATTACGAAATGTATGATTTCATAGTATTGATAAAACTAAAAATAATTAATAATTAAAGTTTTATTCCTGAAGAAAAGACATACAGATTGCAAAAAGTCTATTCGAGCCATGCGATTTACAAAAGTGCGACAAGGAAAATATGAGAAAAATTACTTGAAAGAGAGAGAAGAATCATTGTGCGCAGTCAGTTGTTGCCAAATGTATTTATCTGTAAAAGTTATTCCCAATTTTTGTCGGCAACAATGTTAAATACCAATAATTGTTAAATCGAAAGCAGTGTATAGATTTTATTTATTGTAGATTGTAATTTGTCCATTTATTTTCTTGAACTATATTATTTTATTCTTATTTGTGTTGATCTCATTTATTTTTCAAAAGTCAATAATATTACCAATCTCGAATTTCTCCCAATAAATACGGCGTTATCCCGTATTAAAAGTTGAATGCAAAGTATGATAATTATTCCTTAGAAAGTACCAAATATTTTAAACTGGTTTTATTGGTTGCTGGAACTGAAAACACGCCCAACGCTGACTGCGAACAATTTTTCTTCTCTCTGTTTCAAGTACTTTTGCTCATATTTACCTAGTCGTACTTGTGTAAATCGTATGGCTCGAATAGACTTTTCGCGATCTGTATATTCAAATATTGTTATTTCGTATGCTTTTTATCGATATAAGAATTGATATTAAGAATTAAGTTCTACTGTACATTGTTTATTTGTAGTTGAATTTGTATGCTTTTTTTTCTCTGGGTATTCGCAGGTATTTTGGCTTACTTTGTGCACAGCTTTGGTTGGTTACGTCAAACCTAGCGATTTCAAGACTTTGCTCAACAAGTACGTTTCTATTATGTGCTTTGGAATATTATCAAGAGCCATTTCGTCGGTGATCACTTATCACAATGAAGAAAATAGACCGAAGAATGGGATTTGTGTGGCGAATCATACATCGCCGATTGATGTGCTTGTACTTATGTGTGATAACTGTTATTCTTTGGTATGTTGCTTGGGTCTCAAGTTTATTTACTTTTACATTTTTGTCCGCCAATTTTTTTTTCACTGCAATTTCTGTATTTTATAAATCCGGAAACTAATAATAATTATAAACAATTGGTGAGCAAAAATGAATATGGTACTATTATTTTATTTAAAAAGGATATCTAAAACTTTTATACGGATTTGTATATAGGGTGTGTCAAAATGTACATTTTTTTCTACCAAAATGAAAATAAAAGTTTTATATATTCTTGACTTTCAATTTCAAGTTATTAACAATTTGTTGCTAATATTTTTATAGATAGGTCAACGACATGGCGGTTTTTTGGGAATTTTCCAAAGGGCTTTAGCCAGAGCGTCGCCACATATCTGGTTCGAAAGATCTGAAACTAGAGATAGGAGCGCTGTTGCAAACAGGTACATTATTATTTTCAAAATGTATTCGCCTTTATTTAAAACTGAATGTTATTTTTGATCTTTCAGGTTAAAAGAGCACGTCAGCAATCCCAAAAATCCCCCGATTCTCATATTTC
This sequence comes from Galerucella calmariensis, assembly GCA_910591675.1. Lineage (NCBI taxonomy): Eukaryota > Metazoa > Arthropoda > Insecta > Coleoptera > Chrysomelidae > Galerucella > Galerucella calmariensis. The sequence continues at coordinate 339,330 of CAJUYG010000062.1, read as the reverse complement.
CAGAAGGAACTTGCATCAATAACACTTCAGTCATGCAATTTAAAAAGGGAAGCTTCGAAGTCGGTAGCGTTATTTATCCAGTCGCTATAAAGTATGATCCTAGGTTCGGAGATGCTTTTTGGAACAGCAGCAGGTAATTCAGTAACATTCATTCAATTTAGACGCTTCCCCTCACCTCATCTAGACGTCTCCTGTAACACTCCAGTAAATCATTTAGCCTTCTAGAATCACCACATTTTGGCGAGACAGGTCACCTAATTTAGACGTCTTCGGTCACTTCATCTGGATTTCTCCGGTAACCCAATTTAAACGCGTTCAGTCACCTCATTTAGACGTCTTCGATCACTTCATTTGGACGTCTCCGCTAACCCTATTTAGACGCGTTCAGT
>CAJUYG010000062.1:316067-338931 GCA_910591675.1 Galerucella calmariensis | reverse complement strand
GCTAACCCTATTTAGACGCGTTCAGTCACCCCATTTCGAAGGCTAGAATCATCTCATTTAGACGCTTCAAGTCACCCCATTTAGACGTCTTCGGTCACTTCACTTGAACGTCTCGGGTAACCCTATTTAGACGCGTCCAGTGACCTCATTTAGGCGGCTAGAATCACTTCATTTTGGTGATTTAGGTCACCTCATTTTAACGTCAGAGATCACCTCATTCAGACACTTTTTGTCACCTCATTTAGACGCATTATTAAAACTCACATAGATGGTTTATGTTATCTCATTGAAACGCATCGGATTTGTTTCGTGTATTGATTTTTTTAATGCACTCTCCTTTAGGTATTCAATGGTCCAGTACTTATATATGATGATGACCAGTTGGGCGATAGTATGTGATGTTTGGTACTTGCCACCAATGTATCAACGAGAAGATGAGACGGCCATAAATTTCGCTAATAGAGTGAAAAGTGTGGTGGCAAAACAAGGGGGATTAGTAGACTTAATGTGGTAAGTAAACATATATGGTGATAGTATCTAATTTGATATTAGATCAGCTATGTATTGATGTCAATATTTTTGAAGGGATGGTCAACTGAAGAGGGTGAAAGCGAAGAAAGAGTGGAAAGAGAGACAGCAAGAAGAATTTTCGAAAAGGTTGCAAGCGGACTAAACAAAGTCAGATAATATATTACGTTATTATCTACCCTGTATATATTATAGGTATTTAAAAATAACATTTAAGTTTCGTAACTCTGTTTTTATGACACTTATTCGTTAATTATGTTCATGTAGCCATTCGAGGACGGAATTGAAGGATGGTATTTGCAAAAGGAAATAAAAGCATTTTGTGACATTTATATTAAATTATTAATTATTTTCATCTGCGCTTGTTAATATTTAATTCTAGTCTCCTTTTGTTCTAAATAAATAATTTCGTGATTTTTTAATACCCCAATTTTAGTATAAACATGTTCTGAGTACGGCCTACTTTTAGTAAAAATGTTTACAGTAGAAGTGATCTTTAACATCAATTGTCAATGTAGTACACTCTTCCTTAAAGTAAATGTACTACATTGACAAATGACGTAAAACCAGGAGCACCAACACAACTCTCAGCCAATCACAGATGATCTATTCCTTCCCCTGTACTAAAATTTTTTCAAAATCTTTGGTTTGGCAGCTTGAAACGACATCCCCCAATGAGTATGACTGCTAAACAAAATTTTTGCACAGGAGTATGATGAAAATTGAAACTGGAAGCATTTATTTTTTAATTTTTCTGTATGTGGCACAATTTTTTTTAAAGTAAATAGTCTTCGTCACAATATTTTTTTTTAAATTTATAGGCTTTTAGTATTTATTAAAATGTATATAAGACAATTCTTTATAGTTTTGTATTGTGTGAAATAAATTGTAACAACCTTTAAAACTGTTGTTTCTTTTCATTCATTTTATGGTCCACTAATTTAGCCATCATTGTTAACTAGAGTATGTGAGGTAAGTTACGATAACCACCAAAAGGAACATTGGGTAATAGTACATTACGTAACGAGTGCGGAAAGTGACATTTTTCACTCGAGTGGGAAGTATTGTATAGACACTCCTACGAGTGTGAAAAATCACTTGTACACTATTTTTCCTACGACCATGCGATAATTGTAACAAATATTGTTTAATGTAATGGTTTTTTAAAAATAATGTTGACATCGGTGAGTGCGGAAATGAAATGAGTGAAATTCATTTTGCAACGAGTTTGTACACTATTTTTCCTACGGCAATAAATATTTAAAAAGTACCTTAGGCTTTTCGCTACTATCAGTATCAACTTCCATTATGATAAAAAACCGAGACCAACACTTTTTATTTTTATTCTATCTCACAATTATAATTCGTTTACACTTTTATGTAATAAATATTTCACTTACACTTCACAAAAACTATTTCTATGCTTTGTATAATTTGAGCATTTTGACATAAACCTACTTCATTATTTTTCACTTTCACTATAGATATACCCAAAATAAGAACAATTGACAGCTATCCGCGTCATGAAAATTCGGAGAATGCTGGAGTAGACCGCGATTCGATTTCCGGCCGTACCTAGTTGTTTTTTTTATCACAAAATTTGGCGAATCTTAATAATTTTTGAACAGATTTTGTGTTTTGTGCTATATTTGTAGTTATTACGTAGGTAAATTTAAATAAGAAAACCACGTTAATCGAATTCATACGAACCGTTCGATATGATATCACACTAGGGTGATATCATAGCGCACGGTTCGAGTCACTATAATAATATGAGAAGCTTTCTGCCAGAGTAGAGAATGCGATATATGTTAATTTCCTATATGGTCGTAGGAAAATTCTCTTACAAGCAAATGATCAAGACAAGTCATCTTACGATTAGTTTGAGATATTGTAACTGTGAAAACCCTGAGTGAAAGAGCCCTAGCTTGGAAGTCACCAGCTTTTAAGCGAAATAGAAGATTTAAAACAAATTAAAATGCTTAGGTTGGGATTAGGGAGACTCACTACTTCTGGAAGAATCTAACATATAACTACTTTATTTTTTAAATTAACCACTTAAAAATGTGATACAATACTATATGTTAACTAATTTGTGGCTGTTGCAGCCTCAGATTCTTGAATTTTCTGTTTCTTAAACAGTTCGACCAACTCATCCTGGGCAACACTGACATTTTCACACTGGGATATTTCGTTGGGAAATGTTACTAAATTTAATTTTGGGTCTCTAAATGTGAACGGGGTCCAGGGTCCTTGTATGGAGGGATTTTCCGTGTGCCACAATTTTCTTATTCTTGTGCCTTCATGTACTTTTTGTTGCTTTTTAAATTGTTCAAGCCACTTATATATTTCTTCTCTTGTAAAATTTCTACAACTTAACCACTGGGTTTCACCATTTACTGTAAAAAGTATAAAATTAAGAGGGAAATGGAAAAAGTATTTAATAAATATTACAATATTCTGCTTTCATAACTGCAGTGCGATGTCTTCTTGGTTTTAAATATACAACAATACCAGGATTATTTTTGGCAAAATCAACTAAATCTGTTTCTATAAATTCCCTACAAAAAATAGATATTCGTTATGTGTTAGCTACACTATTTTATTGTGGATATACCTCATTCCTCTGCTAGATCCATGATGTTTACAAAATTTCATTACAACTCTTTGTAGCTGCCCAACATATCTGCCAATACCATTTTGAAGTGGTACATTTATGAAGCCTGATTTTAAAAATATGTTGCTGTGTGACATTTTATAACATTTATAGGGGCAATATTAACATTTATCACTACGAAAATCGAAAATAGGAAATATAACATATAACCTAACTTTAATCATAGACTACGATAATATGGATAGGCTAGGCAATACACAAATCATAATTTATACTAGCCATCTATTGAGATGTTGGTAGGTACAATGTATAACTTGATAGTATAGAGTTCTACTATAGTGCATTCTATCTGAGCTTGCTTCTGAGAGATGGCGCAAGCAGTTTTATTCAAATTAAAATTTAGATTGATAACCATTGAGACTACTTTCAATGTTTTAGTAGCAATTTTTTATTTTAAAACATAAGTATATTATAATACTGAGTGCCTTAGGAACTTATTATTTGCTTAGTTCAGTAGTTTACTGAGGGAAACAAAAATAATGAAGCCTTCTTCGAGTAATAAGTACTATTTTTTTTTTCAAAAAAAGATAATTTATGTTAAATAGGTATATAAAGCCAAATTACATTTTAGCAGTAACAATTTCAAAGCTGCAAACCTAAAATTCAATAATATGAACATAATATGGTTAAATTTAAAATTTTTTATTCGTTCTGCACCTTGGTTTTTTCGAACACCGTGAGCCAAAAAAACATCCATCTGCGTTCAAGGTTTGTGATTGGCTGGTACAGACCTCTAATTTTTATAATTTATTTGCATACATGGAGTTTTTATGATTATAAGTAAGTTTGACACAAGTTTAGTGTGGAATGAATACGCAACATTTAAAAAAATTGGGATCCTGTTAATACTCATCTACGTACCAAGGACAAAAAACTGACTATTATAGTCGAGACTGCAAATTGCAATCATTCTAAATTGTAAAGATTAACCATTTATTCATCGATCCTCAAATCCCCCAATGTATTTTTAGGTTAGTTACATCAACAAGAGCATAGTTGAAGTTTCAATGAAAATAAAACCCATCAACTATAACAATGAAGTCGACGGTAGCAATTCAATTAAATCCATTAACTTCCGGTCCATACACCCATTAGATAACCCATCTAAACCATACCCATCCGTCTGGGTTGGCCTCTTGCATTAACGGTTGGCTAACGACGCGTGAATTGCACGATCCTACTTTTCATATTGTTCGTCGTTAATTCACTGGTTGTTTTTTGTTTCCTATGGAGAATTTTAAGGATAGAGACCATTAAGTCGAGCAAATAATACGTTCACTAGGTTGATATAGAGATAATTGACGAAGGTCTAGTTTGAATTCAAATGTCATGCGTTATAGCAAATAAGGTTCACGATGTATTTATGTGAAAACGTATCTACATGCAGGGCTGTTTGTTGAATTTAATTAATTGCATAAGTAAATTCAACACCGAGCTCTATTAAGTAATAGTATAGTTTTTCAAAGTTTAAAAGGGAAGGGATCCAACCGAATCTGACTAAAATATCCCCAACAATGCCTCACGTAACTAATGGTTGCCCCCTTATTAAAACACACACAAAAAATGTCATCAAAATCGGACCAACTGTTGAAGAAGCTCAATAAGAATCCAATTGCAGCGCCTCCTATTGGGACCAATTGTGAATCTAAATCATCCAGTTACTTAGTCACACGCACAAACAATTTAATTAAAATCGGTCAAGTCGTTTAGGACCAGTTCTCAACCCCACTAAAACCATCTTGATAGCCTTCACTAAGAAAAGAAAACTCAACCTCAAAACCATAAAACTTGATCGGAACGAGACTGAAGTCAAGTACTTATCTAGGTTTAACTCTAGACAGTAAACTCCTGTGGAATAAACACGAAAAGGAGATTACATACAGGGCAAAAATGGCTCTAATGGTGTACACTGTCATAGTGAGACCAATCATACCTTATGGAGCCATTGCGTGGAGTAGTAGAACTAGCCTATTGACGACGAGAGAAAACCTCTCCAAAATTCAAAGACTGGCCTGTATATGCATTACAGGAGCAATGAGAACATGCCCAACGGCAGCCATGGAAGTGATTCTAAACCTCACCCCTCTACATATGGTGGTGGAAAGCGTTGCAGAAAGAACAAGATACAGACTTAGTAGAGAGAAAATCATTAAAAAAAAACCACCTCCTCACTTCTTAGAAATCAGACAACCTGGGACATAGACATAGACATAGACGGTATGATGAAAAAGTATAACTTTTCAAAGAAATTCGTTACGGAATTAAGCAACAAGAAGGAATGGGATCCAAATACCATTACCAAACATGGAAAGAATGCCATTCAATGGTACACAGACGGCTCAAAAGCAATAGAAGGCACTGGGATAGGAGTGTTCGGGCCAGGAACCAAACACTCTGAAAGCTTGGGAAAAACCCCAAGTATCTTTCAAGCGGAAATACACGCCATAAGAAAGTGCGCCCATTTCAATATTGATAAAGGATAGAGAAGACAAATGATTATAATCATAATCATAATGTCGGATAGTCAAGCAGCCATTAAAGCACTGAGCTCTTGTGTAATCAGTTCCAAAATGGTGTGGGAATGCCTAGACAAACTCGCGAGAACAATACAGTCACCTTACTATGGATTCCAGGACACACTGGAATAGAAGGAAATGAAATAGCAGATGAACTAGCAAAGAGAGGGACTGAAATACCTTTCTGGGGGCCTGAACCCTTTTGCTGAATCAGCCCCAATGTAATATTGGAAGAAATAGGTAAAGCCAGGAAAAAGAGAGGGGCTTATACAATAAAAGACTCTTCTGGGTGACTACAACCTGTTGAGATCAAATGAATGCATAAGTCAAAGTAAAACTGCGCTAAGAGTTTTAACAGGGATCCTAACGGAACATTGTCACCTGAATGGGCGAATGAGGAAGAAGGATGCAGATTTTGTGGAATGGAAGGAGAAACCTCTATCCAAATACTTTCCAACTGCACATCACTTCAGAATTCTAGAGCACAGCACTTGGGAGATTACTGGATAGAAGAGGAACATTCACCTAAGTTGAAGCCTGCAGACATCCTAAAATTCCTCCAGGAAATAGGACTAAAGGAACTACTAGTTTCTGAGACTCTCCTCAGAAACTGAGTAGAAGTAAGGGGGCACAATAGATCTTTTAGGTCTCAGTGAATGTCACCCCAAAATACATACATACATACATAGGACAGACGCACACAGAAGAAGAATTATACATAAAGGCTTTGTTGCAACTCCAGAAAAATAATAAATATAAATTTCCAAATTTTGTCTTTCGGCTAATATTGATTAACCTAGTAAGAATCTAATTGATAAAAAGTGAAAAGAAAAATGGTTATATCTATTAATAATCAACAGAAGATATTATTTATTTAATAAAACGTTCCTAAGTAACGCTAAATTTTTAATAATTAATAAATATCGACGTACTATAATCGATAACAGACGACCGAGTTTATGTGTATTTTTTCCATTTGTTTGTTCAGCGTGAAAATACATTTTGACGATGTTGTATCCAACGAGGACATGGAAATGCTTCTAAAAATTCTCTACTATATAAATTTGCAGCACAAATATTTTTCTAGCACTCGATGTACATTGACTATGTAACTATCTACGTGTATTGGGAGTTTATTCAAATTTGGAAATCTTCTGGAGTTAATTAAAAATTAAAAATCGGATCAGCCAAACTTCATACTGCCACCAAAAATTTCACACATATTTTCATTCTTCATTAATTATTTTGTAAATAATACTTTTGTATTTTGTCCACCCTGTATTAATTAAAAACAATTCGTGAATATTTTTTAGTGTAAAGACAGCAAGGGAAATGCTTAAATTGAAAAAGTGGGGAGTTTCTTAAAAAATATCTGATGCTAACGTTATCCCAAATGTTATTTGAGATACTCTTTACTCAGTTGTTGATTATCCAATTTGCCAATATTACAGGTATAATAGGAATCTACTTGATTGACAAATGGGCTAGTCTAGCACTGATTAGAGATGCATTATTCTATCTAGACCATAGAATGCCCTAATACAAATTCCACTGAGAACAATATATAACTGAATAATTGAATTCTGATGTATTGAGCAAACAACTAACAATGACAGTAATGTTATTAATTAGGTACAATTTGCGTATATGAAGTACTTGTAAGTGTAGATTGACAGTTTAACGAACAATTTACTCAAAGTAACAAACTTTATAGTTCTATTGACCAAACATTTTTCATCGAAATTATAGTGGAGTATATAAAAAATAATATAAGAGCAGATTTCTGCTCAAAGAATAATAAATCTTCCAAAACATGTTCACTCCTTGGTACACCTATTTTTAATCTAGGGACTGCGCTCTATGATCTCGATTCTCAATCTATCCAAACTGCTCTAGATGGTGTTCAAAGTGTGACACTTGATCTATAGACCTCGATTAGACACGAAAGTGTATTAGTCTGTACATGTTATAGACATAGCCAACTAAGTAAAGTCACGATATAAACACACCTAAGTAAAGTGTGTGCTATGCTTCGCGTTTTTTAGGCTGTTTCTGTTTAAGTGTAGTTTTCATGATACCTTGAATTCGAGTTAGTAGCAATAAAATTTTGTGTACGTGTACGGTAAGCGGTGATGTATGTCGGTATACTAACTATTTAATATTGTTAATAATTAAAAATAAAATTGGAAACTTGGAAAAACACTATTGAAGACTTTCGTTCGTGTGTTGGGTAGCGAATTACCCAAATGAACTTTGTCAAAAATGCAATTTTGTTCTTGATGAATTAGTCATGTACTTGGGGATTTTTGGTGAGTTGAATAATATTATAAATTGATTATCATTTTTGGTCATCGTAATTATACCTATCTGCTTTAATTGGATTTTTGATTTATGTGAAGAAAAAAAATGTTGAGATAGGTGTACTTATGCAAAACCTACTATCTTTGACAATTTAGATACCTACATGCAAAAATGATGCCTATGAGTATATTTATTAAGGTATAATTTAGTTTGTGACCACGACGGGTACAAGTTAAATTATTTTAGGGTTCAAAAGAAGACTAATATATTATTCTTTGACCATTTTGTACAAAAGGTTTTATTTTTATTTTAAATTCATTAATTTTAGTAAATGGACTGGATTCTAGCGTTTTTACAAAAATTGTAATAAAAATGTCAAAAAATAAATATAACATTTATTACACTACTTGTTTCACAAATTACATTTGCATCGACGAGAAAAAATTTATAGAAATTGATTTAAATTAACAAAGATCCTTCATTTCTGTATGTAACTTATTAGGATAACATATTAGACAGTTATACAGGGTGTTTTCAAATGACACTTACAACGTTTGCATGTAAATTACTCTCGTAAAATTGGACAACATGATATTGGGACTAAGGGGTCCAACCTATTTACTTTTCGAAATACGGGGTGTTGAAGTTATCAATAATTAAATGTTTTAATTTTATAACTTCAAAATGGATGAATACATTTATTTGATAATTGGCAGGCTGTTTTTAAATGTAGCAGGGCATATTTTAATGGAAAAACATGTATCAATTCTTGATCCAGTGGTGTACATTTGGAAGAATATGTCAGTTCCCCACTCCCAGTTCTTACGCTGAAATATTGACAACTACAAATTTTTGGATATGCAAAGGTTATACGTTTTTCACGTGAAAACCATTGAGGAATACAAAATAAAATAAAAATAGCGTCAAATGCCAGTGGCGTAAAAAATAAGAGTGGAAAGTACACCACTGGATCAAGAATTGATACAGGCTTTTCCATCAAAGTATGCCCTATTACATGTAAAAACAACCTGTCAAATATCAATTCAATTTATTCATCCATTTTAATGTTATCAAATTAAAACATTTAATTTTTCAAAACTTTAACAACCTGTATTTCGAAAAGTAAAAAAGCTGGACCCCTCAATCCTTATATCATTTTGTCCAATTTTAGGAGAGGTATCTACATGCAAACGTTGTGAGTGTCATTTGAACACACCCTGTATAATGGGTACCTATTCACCTAAGTTATTAATTCACTCCTAATGCTGCAAATGTTATTTATGAATCCGATAAATTACATACCTATGGATGAATTGAGTACTAAGGGGTGGAACAATTAACTCTGTCTTAATACCCCAACCAGGATAAGGGTTAAGGATAAATTTATTGTATTTCTGTGTGTGTTCCTAGTTTATTTAATAATATATTACGTACGTCCATGCTATTTTCTATTTGTTGGTATTTAAAAATAAAATATTATTAAAGTTTTTTATATGCTGCAAGTTGAACTATTAAAATACACCTGCTTTTGCTACCTTAACTTGGTTTACCGGTAGTTGACTCGCTTTTTTGTTGGACAAAAAACCTCGATGAGTAACAAATTATAGTTTTGATTATTTCTAGTAAATCGAAAGTTTTGTATATCGGGAATGTGTGGTTGAAAAAACTTTTATTTATTATGAACAAAATTAGTCATGTGATTAATGTGACCTTTGATGATGAGTGATGGTTTAACGGACAATTTAGTGGAAATTATGGTTAAATTGATATAGATCGAATGCCGTTCGTTGATGTTTGCTTTGTAAGTTTTAAAAATTTGTAATGTTCCATGAGACTTTATAGATATGTTGTATACAATATTTTTTCTCTCTATACAAATAATAAAATAAAAATAGCTTTTTAAATGAATTTATTGGAAATTACAGAATTACAATTAGTGTCTGCCACTAACAGATAAATTTTAGGTAAATTATTGAACTTAAATTTAAATACAGAGTTCGGTAAAAGTCCGGGACCGGACAAATATCGAAGAAAATATAAATTTTTTGGAAACTCTTTTCATACCACAAATTTTACCCCAACTTATAATTTGAACAAATTTTGAAATAAAAAACGTGTGGCGTACCTATCAAAGTTATATTTTTCCTTGTTTTGCATTTTCTGATTGCTCCTGAAAAATATAATACTCCTTCAAAATGGTTCCCTATACCTAAATGCAGAGTGTTCCGAGTTATGATGACTTTTTTAAAAATGTAAACATTTAAAAAAAAATTAATAACTCTTTGATATAACAACTTCTAGCAAATTTTCTCTTATATCTAAATAGTTGGACATTCGTTGAATGTATTCCACAATTGAGTACCAAATATCTCTTTACAGGGTGTTCAGAATTTTCAGTTTCACTATTAGATCATTCAATGTGCAGTATCAGGCTTATTTTAAATGGAACACCCTGTATTTTAATAATTCATCACATTCAAAAAAATGTCTATGCATAGGTATTATACTTTTCGTGCAATTCACAATTATCTTAAATTATATGCTAAATCGATTTTGAAACATCTGCAATTCTCTCTAAATTTCAAAATAATGATCTTGGCATAGTTGTTGTATGAAACTAAATAGATCACGCTTTAAGCCTCCAGAAAATAAAGGGTTTTGCTATCCTATACCGAGTGGTTGAGAAGATAGCCACTCTTAACAGAAAAATCACTATCTTAGACATTTTATGAAATAACAAAAAGTTTATTACTTTTAGTTGTTAGTTCCGGTTTTATTCATGTTGTATTTTAATGTTCTAAATAATAATAATTAAGCCAATCTTCAACATAACACTCGTATTGTGTGAAACTTTTTTGTTTTTTGTTATTTCATAAAATGTCTAAGATAGTGATTTTTCTGTGAGGGTGACTATATCTTTTTAACCACTCGGTATAGGATTTTTTGGAGGCTTAAAACGTGATCTATTCAGTTTCTCACAACTATGCCAAGTTCATTAGTTTGAAATTTAGAGAGAATTGCAGATGTTTTAAAATCAATTTAGCATAAAATTTAAGAAAATTGTAAATTGCGCGAAAAGTATAATAAAATTTCTAGGTATAAGACACCCTCTCATCATTCGAAAGAAGACATTTTTTTGAATATATTGAGTTATCAAAATACAGGGTGTTCCATTTAAAATAAGCCTGATACTGCACATTGAATGATCTAATAATGAAATTGAAAATTCTGAACACCCTGTAAAGAGATATTTTGTACTCAATCGTGGAATACATTTAACAGATGTCCAATTATTTGAATGTGAGAAAAAATTTGCTAGAATTTGTTATATCAATGAGTTATTCATTTTTTCCGAAATGTTCACATTTTTAAAAAAGTCAGCATAACTCGGAACCCTCTGTCTTTAGGTATAGGGAACCATTATGAAAGAGTATTATATTTTTTATGGGCAATCAAAAAATGCAATAAAATATAGGGTGTTCCTTAAGAAAAAATATAACTTTGATACGCCACACTTTATTTGGAACACCCTGTATATTTTAAAATATTTTCAAATTATAGTTTAGGTTGAAGTAAAATTTGTGGTGCAAAAAGATTTTTCACAAAATTCATATTTTCTTCGATATTTTTCCGGTCCGGGACTTTTTCCGAATTCTGTATGAAAATGATAACAGCATGTTTCGCTACTTCAAAGTTTATTTTTGAGATTATATAATTTTTTTGTTTAACAATATCTTTTAAAAATACTCCTTTTCACATATAAACCCATCCAGAATGTTTATATTCTATTAAAAATTAATAAAAACTGTTAAAAATCATAAAATATGCATAGCTACTTGAAATGCAAAAAGTATATAACCCATTTTTAAAATGTAAATGCAAAAAGGGGTTAAGGAATTTCTTTCACGCCTTGCATGTTCTGTTTTAGACTATTAAAACAAACTATAAACATAACGTCACAATTGCTGAGGGCTTCTTTGGCAAACACGGATTCGTGTACATTTTCTTTGTTTTAAGCAACTAAAAACATAAAAAAAACAAGGGAGTAGGTACTCATGCATCCGTCGTATTACGGCATCAGTGCAAGCAATTGGCAAGTCTGTCGTGCAAAACAATGGAACAACGGTTAAGTTGTCTTCACAGGACCTTGATGGTATGGACAGTGGCGTAATTATAGGGTGGGGGGTGAAAATTTTCAATACAAACAATTTATTTACGCTACTAAGCAGGAATTTTAATTCCTGAAGGAAAATGGTAGAAAAGTCTCAGCAAGATGGGCTCTTGATTATTATAAATTTCAATGTTTTTATTAGACATGTTTTAACTGCGGTTTTAAGATACGAATAACTATTTTTGAAGTTGTTAGTTGGATCTTTTTATTTTTCTAAAGATTCACGTTATTAAAGGTAACTCACAAAGTAACAAATAACAAGCAACTGCCAATTATTTTGTTACAGCCTGTAAGTTTTATCATTATCCGTGAAGTTCCACAGCATATAATTTGCAATGAATTTGATGTTTTAAGTAGAGCGGACAATAAGAGAGTATATTTCAAACTTTCATAATTTAGGTAATATGTCATTATTACTTCAGTGTATAGAAGTAAAGTGCATCATAATTTTAGAATTATTATTTTTTTGCGCGATCCATCTTTTTTGTTTATTTACAACATCGGTAGTCAGGTCAGTAGGTTGTGTGTACTGGTTTCTAAGTCTAACACGTCGGTAAGTGATTTACTTACCGTTCACACGTCGGTAAGTAAACTTCGTCCTAGCCCTACATACATTAAAGTGGTCCTAAATAAGATATTACTTCATTCATTACACAAAAGAAACAAAAAAATAAGAAGATTGATATTTTTTAATGAACAGAATCGAACAGAACAATATAAATAGTATATTAAGTATCAAGAACGGTAAGGGGTGTTTACCGGTCGACAGCAATGTTCGGACGCTGAGCGTAGCGAAGCCTCCAATTTTGATGGAGACCGGTATTACCCTTAACGTTCGAAATGCTTATACCATTTTTTGCGCGATCGTATTGAAATAAACTTCGAATAAAATAATTTAAATTTCTTCGGAATTAACTAAATGTCAGAAGTGACATTAATACTTCTCGATCAGTTTAAAATATAATTCAAATTTCTTGGAAATAAGCGAAATGTCAAAAGTGACGTTTATACTTCTCGATCAGTTTAAAATATAATTTGCATTTTGGTGAAATTGTTTTCATGCTATTTATTACTTTTTTGTTCCTTTCGTGTACTGAATGAAGTAATATATTATTTAGTACCACTTAAATATATGTAGGGCTAAGACGTCGGTAAGTAATTTACTTACCGACGTCTGAACGGTAAGTGAATCACTTACCGACGTGTTAGACTTAGAAACCAATAAACACAAACTACCATCCTGACAACCGATGCTGTAATACAAAAAAGATCGATCGCGCAAAAAAGTAATAAATAGCATGAAAACAATTTCACCAATATGCAAATTATATTTTAAACTTATCGAGAAGTATAAATGTCACTTTTGACATTTCGTTCATTTCGAAGAAATTTAAATTATTTCATTCGAAATTCGAATATTTCAATATGATCGCGCAAAAAATGGTATAAGCATTTCGAACGTTAAGGGTAATACCGGTCGACAACCCTTACCGTTCTTGATACTTAATATACTATTATTAAGGCAACATTCATCATAATGTGAGTAGTTGGTTATTTTGGGAAACCCTATGTCACATATTACCACTTAAATTTGAACGCGGGCCATCGATATATGGCATTACAGTAATAAAAAGAATGATGTATTTTTTTTTGAAAATTCTTATTTTTCAATTTTTCCGACCCTCGTATAGTATTTCAGCGAATTTTGAATATGGAATACGAAAGACATCATATTATCAACCTCTGTATGAAATTTTAACGCGAGACATCGATATATGGCATAACAGTAATAAAAAGAGTGATGTAGTGTTTTTTTGAAAATTCCTATTTTCCAATTTTTTCCACCCTCGTATCGTTTCTCAGCGAATTTTGAATATGGAATACGAAAGACTATCATATCATCAACCTCTGTATAGAATTTAAACGCGATACATCGATATATGGCATTACAGTAATAAAAAGAATGATGTATTTTTTTTTTTAAATTCTTATTTTACAATTTTTTACACCCTCGTATCGTTTGTCAGCGAATTTGGAATATGGAATACGAAAGACTATCATATTATCAACCTCTGTATAGAACTTAAACGCGAGACATCGATATATGGCATTACAGTAATAAAAAGATGATGTGGTTTTCTTTCGAAAATTATTATTTTTCAATTTTTCCGACCCTCGTATCGTTTGTCAGAGAATTTCGAATATGGCATACGAAAGAGTATTGTTTCATCATCCCCTGTATGGAATACACGAGAATATGGGAAAAAGTTTTGAATAAAAAATGTAGATACCAAAATTTTTTATCAAATCATTTTTGCCTGAAAATTGTTAGCTTTTTTTAAGTCAACTTTTAAAGTGACATTGCATCCTAATTGGAGTAGTAAATTTTCGTTAAATTGTATAGCAAGCTGTATCCAAATTGTTGTCAAAAATGGAAAAACCCGAAGTTGATTGATATTTGACGAAACATTCAAGAAAACCTTCAATAATCAAATATTGTCATTCTGATAAATAGGTCTCGCTCAAAAATTAAGTGGATATAAAGGGCCGAGGGCGGCGCCCTACCCCTGACACCGCTACTGTACCCAGTAGCCAGTAAAAAATTTTCTACTGAATAAATTTGTGTCTAATTCTATCCAGTTCTGTATCTCATTCACAATTCCTCTGTTTTGTTTTGGTCAATGAATTTTTCAATTGCCCGTCGTCGATTTTAAAATTTATTGTCGCTTTTTTCATTATATTCCAGTGAATCGTCGAGATCCGCCTGTGGTTCGGATTGGATTGTTTTTCTCCAGGGAAATCGTCTGAACAAGTTTAAAATGTATACGCGAACGAATCGCAAGCTTTGTCGAGTGCATTGTGTTTGAATGTGCTTGCTTTATAAGGATAAGGATGTGGGGAATAAGGACTAACGGATGAGATGATGCGGACGAAAGAAGGGGAAATAATTGCTATCAGCAGAAACGGCAAAGATTTTTTTTTTCGGTATAATGTAATTTCATTTGAGTCTCTTTAATCTTTTGGTTCATTTTTTAATTCGTTTCCCAATAATGTGATACAAAAGACCAAAAAATTTCCTCAGGAGGAATAAAATTGCTTTCTTGCCTTTTTCACAAACTTTTCATAAATTTTCATGTAATTTCTGACGTTGCTTTCCACTGATTGTGGATAATCCTCAAGCATTGCTCAACAACAACCACAATAATAAAATATTAACAACGACAATTTCAACAAATTATATTAAAAATAAAGTCTGTTATTAAAACAATAATAAAAATGAAGTTGGGTCAAAAAAATTAAAGTTCAATGAAGGTTCACGTGGAAAATCGTATGTATCTTTGTGAAAAATGCAGACAAAAAAAAGTTTCAAATAAAATTTGAAGGCTACGCCATAATCTTTGAACTACGCTATGTTATATAATTCAATTTTTCAATTTATTAATGTTGATTGGAGTAATTTGGTAAAAAAACGAGGTTTACGTGGAGAATCATGATAATACATTCAAAAAAAAAATTTTTTCCAATGTATTTGTTTTTTCTCTAAATGTCATTGTTTACTTACTGTCGTAAAATTAAAGACATGAATATCGATGTTCAAAAATACTACTAGGAAAACTTCGTATATTTTGCATATACTATATAATGCATATACAAAAAAAATGTTAAAATAAATTTTGTAGATAAATGTATTAGCTACAATTTTTGTTTCAAATTTTTCCCTGTAATTCCATTATTTAAACAATTAGAGTGAAAAAACAAAAAAACAAAAATTTACTCAACGATTTTCCGGAAAATTGCATGCCTATCATCGTAAAGTTTTTTTCATGTTAATCACAACCCTTTTAAATACTCAATTTTGAATTTTCAAGTTTTTTGTAATTTTTGCGGCATTTTACATATATTTTGTGTACTTTGACTAGGCTAAAAATCACTTATAAAATAAATAACTATTGATTCACTATTTTTTGAATAACGTTCAAGTGATGACGTTATCTCCAGTTTCATCGTCCTTTCTAAAGGAGACTTTGAAAACAGTGCGAATTGTGGCCTTGGAGATTTACTTCTTGATCTTTGTTATTGAAAATGATCGGTCCAGAACCTACAATTGGCATCTCAATAAGTTTTGCAAAACAAACACTAAATACCTGAGCATCCTTCGAACAATGTCTCCAAACTACAGCAGGCATGACCTACGTTGTCCAACAGACCTTTTAGCAGGCCACTGTCATCTGAAGCATCATGCTTAAACTTGGAAGATCCGACTTGCCTTGTCTGGAAGATGATGAAACAGCAGAGCATATAATAATTTGTGCCTGCCCCGC
This sequence comes from Galerucella calmariensis, assembly GCA_910591675.1. Lineage (NCBI taxonomy): Eukaryota > Metazoa > Arthropoda > Insecta > Coleoptera > Chrysomelidae > Galerucella > Galerucella calmariensis. The sequence goes on along the minus strand of CAJUYG010000062.1, from coordinate 322,416 downwards.
CGCGGCTCGAATCAGGTATCTGATGTTTGGCAGGTTCTCTCTCTCGCCCTCGGACCTGAAATATCATTCACCAAATAAGCTAATCGGCTTTGTTAAGAAGCTGAATTTGTTTGGTGAAATCTAAATGGGTGTGAGCCACAATAGACTCTTGCCAGTCGCAGTGGAGGGCCTTATAGACCCACTCACCACAAACCTAACCTAACCTATTGGAAATTAATGGAGCTTCAGTTGGTATGACGTTGGAGCTGGCATTTCTCCGGCATTTATTGCACTTTATTTCCCATTTAGAACCTACTTCTATGATAACAATGCTGGTACATTTAAAAAAAACGATCGTACAAAAAATAGCGTGAGATATTCTGGCCGGATGTTCCCTTATATCTTTCGGATTTGGTTAGCTTCACATACGGTCCTTATATCTTATAATATCACATGCATCCCTTTAAAAAGTCCTATCTCTGCGACTTTGTGTCCTGCAGTTTTATTTATTGCTCGAGTCCCAGATTCTGGAGGATCTTTTTATTTCCAACACGGCGAACTGTCAGCGACAATCGAAAAAATTGCTGGGCTATACAACGGACTGACTTTTTTGACAGTACTATAATGAACTCATCCATCTGGAGCTAACTGTGTCATTTCAAAATGGATAGCATCAAGATTCATCTGTATACTACTTCAGTTATACAGAGTTCGGCAAAAGTCCGGGACCGGACAAATATCGAAGAAAATATAAATTTTTTGGAAAATCTTGTTATACCACAAATTTTAGTCCAGCTTAAACTATAATTTGGAAATATTTCCAATAAAGTGTAGCGTATCAAAGTTACATTTTTCTCATGGAACACCCTTGACTTTATTGCATTTTCTGATTGCCCCTAAAAAATATTTTACTTCTTCATAGTGGTTCCCTATACCTAAATACAGAAGGTTCCGAGTTATGCTGAATTTTTCAAAAATGTGAACATTTCGAAAAAAATTATTAACTCATTGATATAACAAATTCTAACAAATTTTCTCTTACATCTAAATAGTTTGTTTTTTGTTTCATAGAATGTCTCCAAGTGGATAGTGATTTTTCTATATCCTATATTTTCTGGAGGCTTAAAACGTGATCTATTTGGTTTCTTACAACAACTATGCCAAGATCATTAGTTTGAAATTTAGAGAGAATTGCAGATGTTTTAAAATCGATTTAGCATAAAATTTAAGAAAATTGTAAATTACACGAAAAGTATAATACCTAGGTATAGGACACCCCTATACCATTTGAAAGAGGACATTTTTTGAATATGATTAATTATCAAAATACAGGGTGTTCCATTTGAAATAAGCATGATACTGCACATTGAATGATCTAATAATGGAACTGAAAATTCTGAACACTCTGTAAAGAGATATTTAGTAATCATTCGTGAAATACATTCAACGAATGTTCAACTATTTAGATGTAAGAGAAAATTTGCTAGAATTTGTTATAGCAATGAGTTATTAATTTTTTTCGAAATGTTCACATTTTTAAAAAAGTCAGCATAACTTGGATCCCTCTGTATTTAGGTATAGGGAACCATTATGAAAGAGTATCATATTTTTTAGAGACAATCAGAAAATGCAATAAAATATAGGGTGTTCCATAAGAAAAAATATAACTCTGATACGCCACACTTTATTGGAACACCCTGTATATTTCAAAATATTTTCAAATTATAGTTTAATTTGAAGTGAAATTTGTGGTGTAAGAAGATTTTACATAATCGTGCCTGTCCATAATCGGAATATTTGCTCTGAAATTCAACTTCTTGTGTTAAGAAACATAATTAATCCGTCTAATCTCCCATTTTAAAATTAATTAGCAGAAGAAATCTCCCTTGAAAACCAAATACTCAAATATTTCTCAACCTGCAGATTTTTCTCTATGTACTCGCTTAATAAATTTACTTTAGAATTCGTTTCTCTCTTTTCACGGAGTAGAATTATTCATTTTGAGAAAGACCAATTAGCTTATGTAAACTTGAGCCTGAGTCATTAGAACTCGGTGACGCTTGAGCTGTCACACAATAGCTACTCTCTTTACCTCCGTTGCCAATATCAATCATGAATGTCTGTTTTACGACGTAGCCATTAATTTCTCCTACATATTATCCGGTTTTGCAAACACAGTTAGATTATCAATAGCTGGTGATTCTTAAATAAAAATAGCTTTCACTAGAATATTGAATTAAAATGTAGTTGAACTACTAGTAATTCACACACACAACCTATTTGAGCCCGTCCCACCCAAGCGAGGTACATCTCCGGGGAGGACTTCCACCACTTCCCCCCATCTTATCCGATGGGTCTCATCATCGTAGTTCGCGTTTCGGCGTACAGCTCGTCCCTAGATAAAAGGGCTAGCAGCTGGGGGCGAGCCGTCTTCTCTTTGGCCGTGTAACCTCGGTGGTTTTTTCTTCGGCGGTCTTCCGTTGTGTGTGTTTGCGCTGCCTCTACAAAGTGCGTCCTCAGCCGGCAAATTTCGGCTGAAAACACCATTTTCTTCCGATCTCTTACAAGCGACTTTAAGCCATTAGCTGAGCTAATAGCTTTGTCACCTGTTCGAGGATCTGTTGTTTTGTTGTTGTCGTCGTTGTTTTCTTGTTAGCTGCGGCTTGGGCATAGCTGACTCCTTTCTTCTTCACTGCTGTTGCTGTTGTCCTTGTCTTCTGGTTGTTTGGAGCTTTTGGGCATCCTTTGTAGTTTGCCGGATGCTCTCCCTGACAGCTTGCGCAGGTGGCCGGCTTGGTTTTCGGTCGTGGGCAGTCGTTGGATCGGTGTGGTCCTCCGCACTTCACGCATTTCGTGTTTACGTTACACGCCGTCTGTCCGTGGTGGAAGCCTTGGCAGTTGTAGCACTGCGTCGGCCCTTTTCCTCTTCTTTGTTCTTTATGTTTCGTCTTTCGATTTCTTTTCTTACGGAGCTCCAGTAATAGATGCTCCGCAGAATGACGGGTGGTGGTCGGTGCGTCGTCATCTTCTTGTTTTCGCGGATGGCCTGGTCCATCGCTTCCTCATTGGCTTTCTTCACTCTCGTCGTCTTTTCTTGGGACGTCTGCGTCTTTCTGCGGACGCTTTCTGAGCGGCTTCGGCTTCTCTTCTCCTCTTGCATCGCCTTTGTCATGTTTTCCATGGCTTTTCTTAGGCCTGTCATTTTCTCTTCCATGCGCTGGAGGGTTTCCTTCATCTCTTCTGCGACTTTTTTCGCTTCTACTGCTTCTTTTTCGGCTAGATCCCTTTCTTCTTGGAGTGTCTTCCTTATTTCCATGTCCCTCAGCATTTTCGTGACTTCTTCCGCTTTCTTTGTGCTTTCTGCGTTCTTCATCATGGCTCTTGTTGCCTCGTTGTCCTCGCTGTCCGATGTTGTTTCCATTGTCCTCCTTGTCCTGTTGCTAGCTTGGCTGCTAGCACGGCTGTAGTTCTTCTTTTTGGGTGGCATCTTAATAGTTCCTGTCCTCCACAGGTCCTAAAACATCTATCAAATCCGGACTTGAAAAATAAAAAAAAATTTCAAGACTTTCATAAATAGAAAAAAGTGTTAAAAACACTATTTGCGTTTAAAACGTTGTTTTCGTCTTCTGATTAGCTTTCGCCGGTTCGGCTGATAAAAATCAACCTCCGTCCGATCGCTTTCTCAATTCGCTTGCTTCTGAGTATTCAAGACACGTCCTTCCTACTCGGCTGCTCGCTGTCCAATCCTTAGTTCTTCAGTTGTTATCGGGAGAAGCATGTCAGAAAATACAAACTCGTCAAAAACTCTGGACAACTTGGAACAATTTAGCTAATTGGAGCCGTTACTTCTATGAATTGCAAGGTCTGTTCGGGCTTCATAGAGGGGATTTTCGCAGGTCTCTTCAGTTACAGGTTGAATATTGTTAGTGAATAAAAGAGTACTACCAACTTTGATGGGGTATTCTACTTATGGTACGAGATTTAGGCATCAATGAGGCCCCAAGAGCCCTGGCCAGGATCACAATGTTCTAGTTCTAGAAATTTTAGCCTGGTTTAGTTTTGGAAGGCGTTTTCGAAAGGTTTGTGGTCAAATTACCCTGAAATTTCTTGATAATTTTCAACACAATTTCTGAATTCTTTTCGTAGGTACATTTTTCAACTTGAAACACTGTTTGTATAATATTTAATGGTGGAAATTAATATTGAAATGAATTTTTTTCGAAATAATTTGCTTTCCATTAAATATCCATTATAATTATGTTGTTTCCACAATTTCCAGCACTACCGTGAACGGAAAATCGTTTTGGTATTCTGAATTTAACATGATTAATAATTGAATAGAAGGATACTTGGTTCGACAATAGTTTTATTGATTATCACAAATGTATTGAGTATTGGTTGCCATGGATGATGAACTTATAACTATTACATCGATTGCAGTCAATATGACTCACCGGGATTACATCGAGCCTTTTAGAAATTACATTATCTTTGAGGAATATTAAATTTCTGAGCTTGTATCACCAATATTTTTATCAAGAAAAAAGAATTTAATAATCTTTTGAATTCAACAATGGGTGAGAAATCGACTGGTCTACTTATATCAATGGATTGAGTTTCCAATGGGTTCAAATTTTCGTTGGAACACCCTATATAATCAAAATCCTCTGTTGCTACTTTAATAATACTCGTACATAAATGGTTTGGTCTATTTTATATACAAGTTTTGCTCAAGTTCTCCTATTTTGTGCGACCTTTTTCCCTCCTTTTCAATCCTTGTTCCTTTTTTGGCAGGACTCTAGCTATTACGTCATCCCATTTCCTTCTAAGGCTGCCTTTAGATACGATGTATTGATTTGGTTTGCCTTATCCACGTAGCTTGTCACGAGTTATACATTCTTAACAAATGTCAATCTTCAATTTTTGACGTTCTATGCTTTCTATAATCTGCCAGACCTCTGTCTAATTCCTGTTTGTACTCATTGCATCCAATAGTATATTATACATATAAAAACAATCTCCTTTGTGTACAAAATTATGTTGCACAAGTTTTTGTTGAACTACTATCCCTGAATTCTCAAAATATTTGAATTAGTCCATAGAGAAACTCAACTTCTCAGTTGGCTAGCAGAAGCAATAATTGTCAACTTCATAGCTAGTAGTGGAATAGTAGTTTGTACAACTACTGCGCAAAGCGTCACTTTTCCCACGAGCGTAGAAGTTTGTGGCACGAGCCTCAAGGCGAGTTTTTTCTACAACCACATTTATGAATGAAAGAAATACAGTAATTTAGATAGTTTCTTTTTTCTCTTATTCTTTTGGGAATCAAACCACAATAATGTTTTTTCGTTGTGTCAGATAGGGACCAAAAATTATTTTATTAATTTTATTACTAGTTAATCTTGACAACGGTAGCTGGAACGCTACCGAAACGTCGAAATAAAAAATAAAAAACATTATTGTGGTTTGATTCCCAAAAGATTAAGAGAAAAAAGAATAAGTAATGCCACAAGGAACTTGTAAAATGCGAACAAATTTCGGTTGCAGTTCGAGCATTTTCGATAATATCTGGAGTATTTTCAATGCTCGAATTGGACAACTCAAAAGATAAATTATTTTAATTTTGGTTCATAGTTCCTAAAATAATGCTTAATAGGTGTTTTTATAATTAATAAATTAAAAAGAATAATGAAATAAATAGTTTACTTACTTTTGGTTTAAATTGTACACCAATAAGAAATTCACTATTAGGTTGAATTGTCAAAAAAAGCTGACAGATCATAGGTAGCTTTGTTTGACATTTCGGTGCGGAAAAGTGCCATAGCGTGTACTTTTCGCATTACTTTTCCAAAATTTGTGTAGAAAAGCGTGTTTTACATAGTGGTTGTAGGAAAAACTGATCATCATTTTAGTGCTGAAATCTAAACATAAATATAAATGATTGAGTGTAATAGCAGTGATAGTGAAGCTTATAATACACCTCCTGAATTCAAAATTTCAATACAAATAGCTGGCACTGGCTGGCTTCTTTGTACACAAATTATATAACCCTATTAATGCTCTACAAATTTGTGTGTAACCTAACCTATGTTTGATAACTTTTTTCATAACGGTCTCGACTTTTTTCATTTCGATGGCTTGTACTCTGCTTCTTTATTTCATCAATACAAACATATATGAATCTTCAAGATAAAGCTGTAATACTGACCGATGAATAATAACGCAGAGGTCATCAATTTATTGTGTGGAAACAAAAAAGTGATTAATTATTCCGAACACAATATATCGACAAGCTATGCGTCGACGACAATGTCGATGCGGAAGTGCCATATATCGACTTTCCGTTCGTTTCCCTTCGAAACAGCTACCT